>JAVHNF010094621.1:18342-56189 GCA_034783455.1 Micropsitta finschii
ATTGTAGGATATAGATGTAAGTAAGCCATTTATGCCTTCTAATAGTTAGATATTATAAATAAAATCATAATTCTTTTAGTCCCACATTAAGTTACCATGTCATCTTTATGATGTGTGAGCTAATCATTGGGAAGGATTAAATCTGAGAGTAAATCTTAAATATTTTTCCTGGTAGATTAATTTCTTCTTTCAAACTAATATGCTAATTCTTGCATCTTTGAACATGGTTTGTGAGCTATCCAAAGCATGCAGGAGGCTGTTCTCAAGAGTATTTATAGAATGATACTAGTCTTCAACAGGGTTAATTGTTCATGCCGTATAAAGATGGCTGCGGATGGTGATCAATTCCTTTGGGGAGACATGCTAACTTACTGCATCAGTACTTCTGGATATTTATTAACAGCTCTTAAGAGCTGTCCAGAAAAGATTAATAATTTTTTTAGAAAGGAAACTTTATTTTATCACTTGATTTTTCCCTGCTGATTTTTGTTATTGACTGCTTGTGGGAGATGGAGGTTGAACTGAAACTTCTTACACTCCAGAGCATGCTTGCTACATTTCTTTTTAAAAAGTTTGTCAAAACACAAGTGTCTTGCAGGACAAATACATCAGTAAAGCAGTATATTCTCCAGTGCATCACCACTTGTAATTTATTCTAAAATACTGATTATTTTAGCTGCTAAAACATTGCCTTCCAGTGTAAAGAGCTGTTACAATTTTTTTTGAAATTAAAATAGAGGCAAAATTCTCTTTCATTCCATTGAATGTCAAAAGTGAGATTTGAATGTTGCTAAAGGAAGTTGAGATTGAGTACAGAATTTCCTTTGTATCTGGAGCAATGAACAAACGATGGTTTGTCCAGGCCTATTGTTTCAAGAATTATTGTTAAGAAACAAAAGGTTGTGAAGTGCCCTTTGGAGAATCTCGTTCATTTTGTCATTCCTGCAGATATGAAAGAAATTCTTTGTTCAGCAGAATCCTTTTTGAAAAGGGTAACGATACAAGCTTTGCCACCTTCCCTTTAGGAAGTGCTCTCCAAACAGTCGAAGGGAAATAAAAGAACGTTTTTGCTGCTGTGACTAAATGTAAGTCTTGTTCAAGTATTTGGCTTGCTTAAATATCTAACCCTTCCTCACCCAAGGTTTACCTGGGCTGCAAGACAAAAATAACACAGAATCCCTTGCCAACCACTGCAACCTTTCTTTTAGATGCCTGCTGCTGCTTAAAGTTAGCTCTTCTAGAAGTGGAGGTTCTGAGGCTCAGACACCTGTGCTCCTTTCACATAGTCTTCAAGCACAGCACCTTTCCCTGCTACAGTCCATCTTTTTGTCTTTGCTGCTATTTAAATTTAGTGGTTGATTGATTTTTGCTGTCAGTCCCAAAGCCACTGTTTTGTAACTTGATTAATTTTAATTGAGATTTGCCAGTAATGTCATGACTAGACTCTGTTGACCCTATGTGAGATGGAGTGTTGCAGCTTCTTTCATTCCTGTCATCAGATAGATACTAACAAATGCATTGCATAAAATAAGCAGAACTAGCTCTGTGTTTAAAATGCTGCCAGAAAATGCATGGTCAAAGTAGAGGTGGGCCATTAAAGTACTTCCTGAGCTTGTTTTTTCTCATTGTTCAACCACATCTCGTAGTTCCCAAGGCTTTCTCTGCAGAATCCCAAAATCTGAAAAGCAAAATGCAGGGCATCTTGTTCCCCTTCTATCTTTTTTCCTTTTTTTTTTTTTTTTGTCTGTGGTCCTTTCATCTTTCCTTTCCTCCTTTGTCTTTGCCATCAGCTTCTTTCCTTTCAGATTTTGTCATTGTTCCTTCCTCTTTGGTGTTTTCTACACCATCCCTGTGCGTTATCTCCTCTTCCCAAGCATTGGTATTGCTGTTTAGTGTTTCACAACATCATTAGGTTAATTCTCTTGCTTTTGATCAGCGCTTCCCTCCTAGGTTTGCTCACATGCTTCAGCCAAAGCTGGGAGGAAAGTGTGAGGAGATCAGACAGTCCAGACACAACAAGCATGATGTTAGAGCAGTGCCCTGGGACGTGGTCAGGAAAATGGCTTAATAACAGGATGTCCCATGAAACGCAAACCACTTGGGAAGTGTGGCAGCTTTTAGAGCCCCATAAGGCTGTAAATTCTGTAGCTGCTTCTTGTATGCACACAGTTTCAGTATCTTTTACTTTGTCTGAATACAGGTTTGGTTTTTGACAGATATTTCAGACAACTGTCTGCAAATATATTTAGAAAGGGAGAAAATCCCCTTCATCCCTGCCTATTTTGGTTTCAGCTACTGTAAGTCCCTTTTTTCTTGCTTATTGGTTTCCAATAATCTTCTAATTATGTATAATATTTAGGAGCATCTCTATTCATCTTTCAGTCAGCATCTAAGTGCATTATTTGTTTAGTTAAACGTGTATTCTGTAAATATATTATTATCTGATAAATCCTATTGGTTTATTTGGAACCTTTACAGCTTTAAGGGCAAACACATATTTTGGCATGGCAATAATTTTGAAAACATGTATTATTTACCCATCAGAAAGTAATGGGTCCTGAGGAGCCATTATGGTCCAGCTTGTAAATCCTTCTCAGTTTGCATATTATTGACCCAATAGACAGTAACAACTCTTGGGACCTGTTGTGGTCTATCCATATTCATTTGGTTGCCATACATGTGTGTAAAGTCTGCTTGCTGAAAATCCTTACAAATGCTTGATTGAAAAAAAATATATACAGAAAGTTATATTTATAACTGAAATTGCTTGGTCAGTTTTAATTTCCCTCTTTCCTTCTCCCTCATAAATACCTAGAGACACTTTAAAAGAAAGTTGTTTGCTTTGGAATTAAACAAGCACCCAGAAGAGCTTTATCCTGGTAATTATTTCTTTTTTTTAAAAAAAATCCACTTATGTGATCTAATGCAGAGTCTGACTTTTGACACATTTTTAAAAAATGTTTTTATGCCAACTTTCAGGCTAACAGCAAATTTTTACAGATGAATAATGAACACTAAACACATGAGTGTATGATGGAAATGTTGACACCTCCAAGGCTAGGAGAAGAAATGATTTTTGTTTAATGAAACTTTTGCTTTTTAGAGCTTGAAGTTTTATTCAAACTGTTTCTTTTAAACCATACCTCTTTGGATAGCATAGGAGCATCTCGTGTGATCCAAAAAACATGTGGCCATCACCAAAACTGTCAGGCTCTGGCACCCAAGAAAAAGCTAGCGGTATTAGTACTTGTTGTGTGTTTCGGTCTACATGCCTGAGTTTGTTACACTTGTTTCCGCAACATGGTGGAAGAGGATAAATAAGGATTACAGCCACTTTGGTATACAGTTATTCCTAACTGTGTTTTTATGCCACAACAATTTCCCTGTGCAGTTTATTATTGCTTGGAAGACTGGCTGAGGGAGTTGTCAGAAAAAGCCTGATTTTTGTCAAGTATGGAGTGTACACCTTGTTCTGGCCAATTATACGGAGATGAATTTCTGTTTTAACTATGTTCATTGATGTTCAATGTGTAAACAGTATGTAACATTTGCTAAGGAGCTTATTTGGCTCTGAGCTTAGATGTGCTGAGTACCTTGCAGACAATAAAATGAGCATCACCAAGAATGGGGCCCAGCTGGATGTGATGGTCCAAGCTGCGGCAAATGAGTATGCCTGCTTCTCTTGATCAGTTGTAAGCTAATACTGTGCAATGTCTGCTCAGTGTTTTAAGCCAGCCAGAATTTGTGGTCGTCTTAAAGACTCTAGGGGGTGGGGAAAAAAATCCTCCTTTGAAACCCAAAATGTTTTATGAAGTAATAATAATAATGTATGGGAACACTGAATCCTGGAATTGTTGAAGCTGCAGTGGGAAACTTAATTGTGTGCATTAACTGGGAAATTTTTTTTAAGGCAATTAGCTCCTTTTGAGCTTACCCTTGTACCTGAATCTGAATATACATGTAAATAAATTTACATGTTTATCTAACAAATATATGTGTGCATGTATATTTTAAATTACATTAGGATTTCTGTACATTATTACTTACCTCCCTTTTCCAGTCTTAAAGCAGTTTGTCTAGGATTTATGTGCATGACATGCATTCTCTTGAGCTTCAGTGGTCAAATAATATGTGTTCACAGAGGAGTGAAATGAGAGTGTAACAAAACAGTCTATACCTTTTATTTTTATTTAAAATTTGTGGTCAGATATTCAATCCTTGCTGCAAAGCAGAATCTGGTTTTTATTACATGTTTAAACAAATGACAGATTTTTAATGGAAAATAATAATCACTTTGTGAGGGTTTATTAAGCTTAGAGAGAGAAAATTGCAAATCCTTAAAAGACCTTAAACCTGGCTAGTCTCTGTAGTTTTAAAGTTTAGCTTGAAGAAGAAAATGTCAAGTATTGCAAGCAGTCATTCTTGCTGCCCTAAACCACTGTTATTGTCTCTGGCCTACATATAAAATTGGCAGACAGTAATTATGTCTCTTGCTGCCGAGTACAGTAATCAGTGTCTGTTAATCACCATTATACATACATAAATCAGTTTTTTAAAAAAGGGTCGAGGACATTTATTTGCAGTCTGTTTATTTTAAAGTTCTTTACAGGTAATCCACAAGAAGACAACTTCTGCCAAAGCTGAAGAAGTCTATTGCTTTTGCAGTGGACTTTGCTTATCATTAATAGAAAGCAGCATGTGTACATCCTGCAAACTCATTTCCTTATTTAAAGTGGGCATCCTTCCTTTACTGAGATATGTTTCCTCTTTTAATACAGGAGTGAGGATGAAGCCTTTGTAAGTCCTTAAAGGCACATCCCTTCCAAATGACCTTTTGTCCTCTGCTAGTGAGTTGCATTGTTTAGTCGACTCCCTGGTCAGTGCAGCTACATGAAATGTCTTTGGAAATGAACAAAAATTTTTATTCTTTGCTAATTAAACTGGGAAATATGACATGTAATATTTTCCAATTATACAGCATAAATGAAAGCTCAGTCAAGTTTGTCGTGCCTTTTGGTAGCCTGTTAGGAAACTAAAGTAGGGTTTATTCATGTGGTTCTCAAAGAATGGTTTGACAAATGGTTTGGACAAAACTTTAACCTTTAGATTTCTAAATCCTTCATACAAATAAAATACTGTATTTATTTTTCTTTGATCTGTATGACCAGAAATTGTCCAAATAGGTTTAACTACATGCAAAATTATAGGTCTATACGTTTTCTGTGTGTAAGCACCAAGGTACTAGTACAACATTTCTATTGAAAGTTCAAATGCCTTTTCCACTATATGTGCTTATTTCCGTACTTTTTGCATGTTTATTTGTGTTTACTTTTTGTTTATTTATTTTTATTGGAATTAAGTTTAACAGAAAGTTATTTTTTCTGTGAACTACTTGTGCTTGATTTTCCTGACAGTGTCACAGATCAGTTGCTGTGGAAAAGATATTACTTTCACAGTCACTGGATTTATAGTGTTATTAAATGAATTGCATAGAAGTTAGGTCGTAAGAAGTTTCTTTTTAGTGACAGATGCAGTATTTCACTAATCAGAGATGAAGGATGATTAAATGAAAACTTGTTAACTTCATTTGGTCATTTTCCATAAATTTTGCAGATTACTACTGGTGTTTCAGGTTTTCAATTTGTTGTGGGGTTGGCTTTTTTTTTTTTTTTAGATTTTCATGCTGTTTATCCTATCGAATATATCTGTAGGCAATTGGTAAATGCTTTCTTTAAAAAGTTTCTAAAAGGGTCTCTACTAAACTGAGCCAGCCAACATTAGTGTCTGTACTCATGCCAGGTCCTGTGGAGTTGACTGGGACTCCCAGAGCTTTCCTCTGAGAAGTGATGATCCTTTCTTTCCCAAATTTTTGGGATACAAATGCTTACATGTGCTTATCGTTAGTGATACTATCGACTTCTAGGGGACTGTTCACACCTGTGAAACATTTAGAGAGTGGCAACATGAATTGGTAAATACCTTACCCCCCCTCCCGATTTTTTTATTGACTGCATAGTCATAGCCACCAGAATCCTGGATGAAATAGTCTTCTCTTCTGTATAAAGCCTAGTGCTCAAGTTACTTGCCCATAAGTGGGAAACCTGCATGGTAAATCTTCCTCATCCAAGAGGACTTCAAACCCTTCCATTGCCTGTACTTCACAGGAAATGCACTTATCTCTGAGGATACACCAAGGTGGGATCTGCTTTCCAGTGAATTCAGCCAAGAATTCAGGATGTTTGTTACAGGGGAAAAGACACTATGAGTGAGTTTGGTTAGGTGAAGTATAAAAAAAGAAAATGAAATTACAAGATGGTTTAAGGTGGTTTCAAACTGCAGTGGAAATAGAAGCTGGAGGAAAATTTATCTTTTATATTCTTCAGGGAATACTGAGAACCCAGTGTGATGGAGGGTAAAATCTTATACCCCAGTTGCAGCCAACTAGAACGTGGTCACTGAATGCAACCCCCTTTATCTGTTTTTTATAGTGACTTTCCCAAATCTGCAACGGAAGGCTGAGTCCTGGTGTCAGTCTTCCAGAACTATGTTTAAAAAAAGTGAAAAATGAGAATGGTAAAACACAGGTATGCCTCCATGAAATTGCGACAAAATATGTGGCAGGCTTCTTGAATGACAGTGATGCACCTTTTAGAACAGCTACCTTCTGCATGCACAATTTGGAGGGGACCTTTATGACCAGGTGATTGGTGTGATTAAGTTGTGGGTGAGAGCCTTACTTAACTGCAGGTAGCTCAAATTTGCTGTTTGCAGAAGCAGGGATGTTTCTTTAACAAGTTTGAGTGAGTATTTGTTCTGGAGTTAATTAAGATGCTAGCAGCAAAGGAAATTCATGTGCCCTTCTGTCCTTTCTTCACCTCTTAAGTAAGATGTTGAGACAGCTAACTTATTAGATCCTGTTTGACTAATGAGTGTACATGTACGAGGCAAAAACCAACTGGCTAATAACCTTAAAACTTCTGGTGTCCTTTGCTCTCATGGAAAAAGAGAGTTTGAAAAAAGGGGAATGGAACATTTTTTTTTCCAATTTTTAAGACTGTGACATGAGGTCCTTAAAGAAAACATTCTTTAGAATTTCTGTAAGGGGGATTCATCTTCCATCATATGTTTAAGGGGAAGAAACTTATGAATGTTTTAATCAAAAAAATTGCTACAATTTCTGAAGTTCTATTGCAGTAATTTCCTGTAGAAAACATTGTTATTTTTTGTTTTCTGATTCTTGAAGGAAAGAACCAGCTCAGAGCAACTGCTAGCTTGCATGAGTAAAGACTGCTCAAGTTAACTTAGTGCTTTACTTATTGTAGGCAGTTTATTTAGTATGGAAAAAACTAAAACATGGAATTATACTGTATTTATATATTACGGTGTATGTATGTGTACAAGTAATACAGATTTGTGCAGCAATGCATCATTACCATATGCACTTAGCTGTGAGCATATGTAGATTTCGGAGGGACTACCCAGGGATTTAAAGACAAAAAAATCTGTGTTTTCAGAATATATATCCTTAAAAAAAAAGCCCAGGAGGTAGTTGAGCTTGTGTAACTAAGATCACCAGTGCTTGCAACAAAAGCTTCAGTTTTCAGAGGCTTGTTCTATGAGTGAGAGAGCTGTCATTTCAGTGAATCAGAAAACAAGAAAGCTTTCCCCATGTAGATCAGGGTAGCAGTGAGTAGTTGTTCTTGCTGCTGTTTGGAATAGGAGAATAGGAATAGGAGCTGTGCTGTACTGTATAGGCTGTTGCACCCATACACTGGACTTGACCTAGACTGATAAAAATAAATAATTTTAGGATTAAATACTTTTTCTGTCCTTGTGAAAAAACAGCTTAGTGCTCAGGGGTGTAAAAATGTATCCAACTGAATGTCTTGGCTCAGAGACTGTTCATTTCATTGGCAAAAGAGATTTATAAAAAAAAGGTACATTTATGAAATAATGTATTTGTTTACCAAGTACATTGGGCTGGCTTTGGGGAATACATTCCCTTTGATATGTGTCAGTAAATATTTTAATGCTTCATTTGATCATGTATAGGCTCAGGTGCATTTTTTTGCGAAGAAATACATACCTGCTCTGACAGTTAAATTATGCATTTTTGAAAAAATTCAAACAAATTGAAGCTGTCCAAACCTCTTTAAATATACCTTTGAGGACAGGAAAGAAACCTTTAATTAAAAAATAAATAAAAATTTAAATAATAAGGCTGAGAATACATTTTAATTGTAATTTCTATTGCCATGTTAGAAAGAATATAAAGTAGCCAAGGGTTCCCAAATCTCTCACATTTCAACCTTCTTGGAAACATTAAAGCCATCAGTGCTTCTCTCCCGTTCTCAAGGCCCTATCCCAGGTGGAAAAGCCCAAGCTCCTGCAGCAATTCCCTCCTTTCCTGTGATTTCCATACCCCCACCCCCTATTTTTACTGGGAGCTTCAGAATGAAAAAAATCATCAGGCACATTTTGAGAGTGACTGGTGGTATGGTTCGTAATTAGGTTTGATTTTGATACATGCAACAGGATGAAGTAATTCCTGAGACAAAGAGCTTTTAAATATAGTCTCGATATTATTTATCAATTGACTGAAATTAGCTGTGGGCTTTGAAATGAGGAAATGTTACTCTTGGAAATAGAGGAAAACACCAAAATTAAATACCAACTTTATGTAATGAAAATGTAGCATAAACACATGAGCTCAAATATGAAGCAAATAAAATTATTCTGGTATTATACTCCTGACCAGCCCTGTATGTGAGCTGAATAAACAGGGTGTTTAAATGGCAGTGAGCAGCTGTTTGGCTTTCACTGATGTAGAGGCTGGAGGGGGGAAAGGGGAGGGAATATTTTATTCTGAAATTATGTTACTCAGTTTTTTGATGCTGACTTTTTAAAGTTTACATACAGGTGGTCTGTACTGGGGTTTGATCGAATAGCTTTTTTTAATGCCATTCTTGATTGAAGACTGTCAGCACTAGCAACCAACCTTTTTTCTTATAGCTGTTTCTTAAAAAAAAAGAGAGGAGGGGTTGGAAGCATCACCTACCAGTTATCTTTGTCTTTCTCATGTAGTTATTTGTGCTAAGTTCCCCCTAGCTTCTAAAGTCTTTTTTCTCCAACCCTGTATTATCAATAAGTTGTGGATGAAGTATTGGGAGATCTTCCTGTACTTTGTTCCAACATGTGAAACTGGGGAGACAGACATGATCCAGGTATTGAAAGTTACTTGAGCTTCTCTTTGAAAGACTGCACCATGCTGATTTCCTTTTTGCCCCGCAGCATACTTTGAGTCTCTCTAAACATGAAGGACCCAGCTGAGAGTGCAGGTCAGGAGCTAGGAAGCTTTCCTTCTGCTGGGTGTAATTGCCTCTGTATTGCAGCTGGTTTTCATCAGAAAAGGGATGCTGCTAAGAGGTCTAAATCTCAGTTTTCTTCCAAGGGGTTTTTGGTTAGCAGGTGTTGGCCACTGAGTGACACCAAGCATGTTTACTTCTTGGGAGCTGGCTTCTTATGAGCTATTGTTGGTTTGTTGGAGGATAGATATAGTCCTTTTGTCTACTTTTTATTGTACAGAATTGCTTTTCATGGTTGAGATCTCCTTAGCAAACATAAGAGCTAGACTTCTCTGTGCCAGGTGATGGTCTGAATCATAAATCATAAAACATGATTTATGATAAAATTGAACAGCAGCTTGTAACTGGGAGTGGATAAAAACTGAAAACAAAGTACGGTATAGTTGACATTTAACGCTCCAATGAATTTGAGTGACATATAAAGTAGATCTTTCCAGCAACTTCTTATTTTTTAGTGAACCCAAACTGATTAGTATCTGAGTAGAACTCAGACATACGTAGTTTCTAGGCTTCCCTCAATGAATGTGAATCCTCCCTGAGGAGAAAGACTATTTTAGAAGTGATAAGGATAATTTTGAAAGTTTATTCCCAAATCTAATACACTTCTGGTCTGGTCAGCATCTTCCATTTTTATATTTTTGAAAATGAACAAATGCAAAGCAGAAAGAAAGCAGAAAGATAAATATTTAGAGTTAAAGGTTTGCCACTGGTAACACTGTGGGAAAGCAGTCTGTGCCCACTCAGTTTAATTATGACTGCAAAATCTTTATGAGAAAGGAGAAAAATGAAAGATAGAAACCATGAATTTAAGATTTGAAGTGGGGTTTGCAAGGTTGGTAGTAGAAATAACATAGATTACTTAAACATTTAAACTGAAATTATTTAGAATGCACATTAGAGAGGTCAACTTCAAAGATACAGCTTCTATATCACATTTCTGTATGTTTTTATTAGCATGTTGCTGATTATAGATGCTTCAGGCCTTTTATCACTGTTCCTTTTTGCCACTGCTTTAACAGGATAATTCTTTCTGTGTGCTAAAGGAGAAGAAACTGCATTCTGCTGAAACTCTTTAGAGCAGCAGTTATAAATAGACTTGGAAACAGCAACAAACTGGGTCCACTGCCTCTGTAATGGCCCTTTCCAAATACTTTAAAACAAATGATTCATCAAATATGGAATACTAAAAGAAGAAATCTGCCAATTTGTAGAATTTGACTCCTCCTAATCAGAGCAAGGCAACAGGATGTTGAGTTCCTGCCCTGCACCTGATTAAAGCCAAATGCACTAGGAACAGCTGGGAATAAGAGGAAGCGCCAAGCTCTTCTCAGCTGGGGGTAGGACAGCAAAAGAATTTTTTTAAATCCCTTCCACCTTTGTTGTTCTGTTTTCCTGACTCTTTGACAGATAAGCACTTATTTCCTCTGGTATTTGGACCCTTTAGAATCCACGTACAATGTACAGAACATAGGAAAAAGCTACATTTGTCTGCGCCTGGCCTAGGCAGAGTCAATTTTGGTCACAACGTTATTCAACATTCCTCATCGCCATAGTATAGCCAAATTGCTAACTTTACAGGCTCTGATCATGCAGGTGCCAAATTCTCCAAGTTCTGCCCACCCACCTTCAGCAAGTCAAAAGCTATAGAAGCAGTATAGAGACAGGGATGCATTTTCCATCTGGATGACCGTGGTAGTTTTCACTGCTGCATGCTCACACAGAGCCCCTCCATGAATGTGCTTCTCTTTCTTTTTTTTTCCTTTTTTTTTTTTTTAATGGAAACAGAAAAAAAAAAAAAAGTAAAACCTGTGTCAATGCTTTCTTCCTGTGTTTGAGAAACCGTAAAAAAACACATCTTTTTAAAGCTTTGGAGTATACACATGCCCCCAAATAAGTGTTAAGCAGTTATTTTTCCCCCTGCAGTTGTAGAATGTGTTGCAGATTACAGCCAAGCACAAAAATATAAGCGTCTTGTAGCATATGCTATAGATCCAGTAAGTTACACAGTGGTTTACTGCTTAAAATACAGGAATTACTTCAGTGTCAGGAATCTTCCAAGAACCTTTAAACAAAGCTCCTTTTTTAACATTTCTTGAAGTAACTTCTTATGTGATTACTCCTGGGCTTTTTACACTCCTATCACAAAACTACTTTATGCATACTCAGCTTCCTTTCTGTACCTTGTGTCAATAGCACAGATTGTTCACTCGTGCAGTCCCTGGGTCTGATCCAACAAGCAATGGGGTCAGGAGCAAGTCTCCTTTTGGCTTCCCTAAACTTTGGATCAGGACTCCTACTTATAGCACTTAGTGTCGTGGCATTCACCACTCAGCTCCATTCTCTCTATGCATCAGTGCTGCCAGGGGATCACAGAAACGACCATAGTTTTAATGCTTCATAAAATAAGGCAATTCAGAAAAAAAACCCAAACCTTTTCTTCTTAAAAATGTCTCTGATACACTTTTCTTGCATCTTGAAATAAAGGAAAATGTGCCTGAAGTCTCAATCTGCATCCACTTTGCTCTCTCTTCTCTTTACTGAAGCTAACCAGACTCTCCATTTCTATGCCTGTTTTTTCTTCAAATTTCCAGGTTAGTGTTGGTACCATTTTGTGAGAATTGGTGTTAACAGTGTGCCTGACATATGAGTACTGGGGCCGTCACCAGCTTACAGTGGCACTGTGAGAATAGCTGCAGCCAAATTTTATGACCTCCAGGGCTGTGTATTTAAGATCTTAGTATATGTCAACCAAAACAGTGTCTTTTTACACCAAGCAAAGAAAAGTGATACTGTAGTATAAACAGTTGGAAAGCCAAGAGCTCTGTGGATGTTGAGAACAAAAGGACGCCTCCATAAAACTTGTGCTATAAAATAGAAACCTTAGGTACTCCATATTCCTCTCTTGACTTTTCTGGGAGATCCAGGATTTAGGATGGCTAGGATGACGTTCACATGGGTTTCAAGAGAAGAACAGTGAGTAGGTGTCTGTCTTGGACCATTGCTCCGTCTGTGCAACCAGAGGACTTTGTCCCTTGGAAGAGGTGAAATGGGCACTTCGAGCAAGCAGGCATTGCTTAAGGAAAACGGTCACATTTCAGTGTTTCGCAGGTATCATTCTATTGTTTATGGCTTTCAGCACCTGTTAGAAAGCAACAAATTACTCTCTTTTTCCTTTGACAGTGTATAGCCTAGCTTGCCTATTAATTCGTAATGTGCTTTTCTAATATAGTTTAGGAAACTCTTCATAAATTATTGTTCACACTATATATGACAATGTGACATGTTGTATTTATATAAGCAAAGATAAAACACCGGAGCAGTTAAACTCCTACTCATCACATAATGTGTTTTTCTTGTCTTGTTGTGCCAAAAAAAGGTGCTCCAAAGTATCAAGAGATGCACTCATTTTCTCTGAGCTAATGGAACTTGCCTGCTGCTATTTTGGAACACAGAATCATTATGTATTCTTAGATGTATCTATATTTAAAGCCCAAAGCAGATGTGGGATGTTGAGACAACTTGTGGAAACTTGTATGTCAAGACTGATTTCCACGTCTCCCTTTGGTTCATTTGTGGGAAAAAAATTGCTTTCAGAAGAAAACACGCTAATAGTTAGAGGTTAATTGCCCTTCATTGAAACTGTATTTTCTGCAGAAGGATATGCAAAATCTGTAAGTTTATTAAAGTTTCACATTAGATGATGTAGTTTAAGGGATTCGGTAAATATTCTGTTTTTCAATGCATATTATGGTGTGAAAACAATATTGTTGTCAACAAATTTATTTTCATATTTAACCTGGAAAAAGATTTTGAAAAATCAGTGGATGATACCATTTAAAAATCTTCAAAATCTTCTTTTAAAAGATTCACACAGATTAACTCTTTGACCTGTGCAGGTGTCAGATTATGACAAGCAAATATATTTGAGGGGTGCTAGTGTGCACACATGTATATGCGAATATAAGTATATATGTTTTTTTACATTCTCCCTGGGGTTTATTCTAGCTTGTACCCCAATGATGGTGTGCTGTTGCTCTCAGTAAATTAGAATCAAGGCCCTCTATGTATAGTCATATATATATAAACCAATAACTTTAATGCTTTTTGGCCACATTACAGACATTCCAGAGTTTACTTCATTTGTGTTCTCCAAATTCCTTCATGCCAGAAACATAAAGCCAACAAGGAGAAAACAATTTTCTTATTATTCCACTCCTACAATGCTTGGTCCCCAAACAAGCCAGAGGGGTGTTTCTTATGTTTTCTTATGACTTATTTTCCTTTTCCCAACAAACCCACATGGCTATCTTTGTTTTGGGGAGTTTTTTCCTCCCATTAATTCAGAAAATAAAATAAGTGCAGCTCCTGATGCTACCAAACACCTTTTTTTTTTTTTTTTTTTTTTGTCTATTGGTGGGGTAGTAAATCACTAAACTGTCATAATGGTTTTTTGTGATGTTGGCAAAGACATGGTTGCAATAAAACTAATGTAAATGAAAGGAGGAACACATCAGTAAAAGTGAAAGGTGTCTTGTGCTTGGAAAAACCTTTCATTTGCTTTCAAATTACTGTTAACTCTCTAATGAAGTGTTTTTACAGTGTAGAAATAGCTATTTCCACTGTGTTTGTCTCTGTAAATTAAATTGGAACAGATACAGCAGAATTGACCTGAACTGTAGTAAAAATTTACTTGCTTAAACAGGATTTGGGGTAGATTTATTGAACATTTTGGTCTTATAAAGCATTGTGACAAATTTAATGAATTTCAGGAGTTCTGTCCTGTTCATCTGCTACTTCTTTCTGTCACTAGATGAAGGATTTTGAGATGGGACTCAGGAGATAAATGCAGGTGCATAATTGCAACACAAACCTGGGATGGAGGGTCATCTTGTCTGCTTGATCTAGGAAATGTTTGGATCAGTCCAAGTGAGGTCCCTAATTCAATAAAGATGCTTACGAAGGTAAACTGTCTTCATCACTGCAGCTTACTCTGGCAAATCAGCTCCAGAGGCTTGAAAGTGCATCTGCTTGTGAATGGGTAATTAGTTGGTGCCGGCAGAGCAAGGAAAGAGAGGTTAGTGTGATGCAGCTGTCTTTGCTTGGGTCTTATTCCTGTCCACTTCGCTTTTTTGGGAGGCACAACAAGGGCTTATCTGTGTCTCACAGCTTTTGTGTGGTACATCAGCCAGGAAAGCTCCAGCACCTACAGTAATGTGCCTTTGACTTCTGCTTAAGGCCTATGCCATGAGAGGGGTCATGACCACTGGGAAATTGGTCTTCCTGTCCACAGCTGTGTAAGTCACTGCTGCTGTGTCACACATGCCTTGGGTCCTCAGCTCAAGGCCTATTTTCTGAGATTTTCCAGGTACTAGTGTAAACCCCTGTCTTTAGTGCAGAGATACAGTGTAGGAACTGCCTTTTAGATGGATCTGCTTTGTACACAAATCTAAAAGGCACTAAGTTTTCCAACATAACATTTAATTTATAAACCACAAGAAAACACTACTTCCATTTGGCTAGTTTCCCTTTTGGAAACCCCAGAGAAACAACACTAGTAGTTTCTTTAACCATACTTTCCCACTCCTCATACCCACAACCAGAAAGCCTTATAAATTTACTAATTTTTTTTTAAAGGTGAGTGCTGGGGAATCATTAACTATCTGTCTGATGGTTTCCTGCTGTCATCAAAACTACTACTTACTGGAAATCAGACAGAATTATAATACTGAGACATTTCCTATTTCTTCCTTCTCACATCCTCTGGTTTTATTTCTTTCTTCATAATCATGTTTTTATGCTTCCAGAATGGGTCACTCATAGATCCAGTGGTTTGTTCCCTAGAAACCTGCTGTGAGCTTTGAGCTGCTTTACAGTTTGCAAATAGAATTGATTGCAGTTTCCAACTTCTTAAGCTACAAAAAGGTTTAACCAAATAGTTAAAGGTTTAACCAAATAACTGTATTTCACCTTGGTTGATGAAGGTAAATGTCCTGGGGTATGATACAGTCTGTAGTCTAGGAAAAGGCAGTGGGGCACTCTGATGTGAGGCACAGAGGGGAGCACAAATACAGAGACCTTTGAGACAGGGGATCAGTGCTGCAGAGCTGATGAGCATCTGTTCTGGGTCCCTGAGAAGCTCAGCAGCATCTTACCTGTCCTGTGGAGTATGGTCTGCATTGCTTCTGCAGCACGACAGGCCCTCGTGCAGCCTCCTGGAACACTACAGAGTGTGGTGCAATGACTCCTGCTACTTTTTCTCCTCCCACTGCAAACCTCGCCTCTTCCATAACAGCTGTACTTGGCCTGGGAGTGCCAGTGGATACAGCACCCACAGCAGGGTTGTGCGCTCTGCTCAAGATGGTGAGTATGGCTGGTGACAGGCTAACTTTGTCTAGGGTTTGCAAATGCCCAGTGCCCTTGGTTTGGGGAATACTGAGTAAGGATGTCCAAAGTGGCTTTGAGAGGGCTCCATTCTCTGCAGAATTGTGCATTTCTGTCTCTGAAAGCCATTTAGTCACTTAAAAGGAGGGGTTGGGATGTGAAAGGTTTGTATGCTGGACAGTAAGAACTGTGGAAGAATTTACAGGTTGCAGTAGGTGCTGAGCACAGAGCAGTGACATGGCAGGAAAACAGTGAGGACTATAGCCTGACGGGAAACTACTCAGTAGAAATAAGGAGTCAATATTGCTTGTATAAACTAATATGAGAACACCTCAGGTCTTCTCTTTTTCAGAATATGTTGAGAATAGGAAACGACTCAGAGGAAAGATAAAAGTGATTTTTAGGACTGGAAAACAGCCTTCCCAGTAAATGACATTAGGAGACCACTACAATTACCTCATTGAAGTGAATGTGAAGGAGCCATTTGATCCTGTTCACACAGGGAATAAGATGTCTGGTATTACAGGGTGCTTAACCTCACAGGCACTTATGTGGAGATCCAGTGCTGAAAACTAAAGTTAAACAAATTCAAAGTAGAGAAGAGGTGCAAATTTTTAAAAGTGAGGACAATTAGCATTTGAGCAGCTTACCAAAGGATGTGAAAGATTCTCCATTACTCGCAATCCTTAAATCAAGATTGGATGCTTGCCTAAGAGATATAAATAACTACTAGCTATTTATACAGCTTGATATAAGAATCTTTGAGTAAAATCATATGGCCTGTGTTACAAGGGATTTTTTTATGCTAGAGAAGGAGAATTTTAAGTAGTATTAGCTATATGTCTATAATCGCTACTTAAGAAGATAGTAATTGGAACAGAAAAAATATATTCCTTCTCCTTTAGTAATCATGTTTTCCTTGGATTTCTGTATGTATCAGTCAGAATAGCTGATGCTTCTTTCAATTTTCTAACCTGCAGACTTAAATAATACCAGCTATGTTTTTTACGGTTTACTCAATGTGAAATTAAGCAGTTATGGATGTTTCTGGGTTTGCTTCTAGTCTCTTATACTAGCATGCTTCATACTCACGTGTGTGAATTATAAACACTGAGGTAGTGTTTAATAAAAAACCCCAAACAAATAAACAAACAAACCCACAAAAAAAAAAAATAAAATAAAATAAAATACCATCTCCTTTTGAAATGAAAATAAAAGTGTAAATAATATCTCCACATTTTATATGGAAAATCAAAACATAAAACTGATTCTGTATTTCTTTAGATTATTTAGAAAACCTGAACTATTGGTGTGTATATGTAGGATCTTAGTCTACAGATTTCACGTGCACACATCTACATAAAGAGAAGAACACGTCAAAAGATATTTCAACTGAAAAGACAAGGTAGAGATCACCTGGTTTATTTCCAAGTAATGGTGATAGAAATCGAATTCTTCTGAAATTGAAAAACAGAAGGCCTACAGAGGTCTCTCTGGTTTTTAAAACCTATTCTGATAATTCCAGAATTACAGCTACAACTTTAAGACAGCTACTTGTGCATTTTCAATGCAGGCAAAGTAATTCTGTTCAAAATTTATAGAAACTAACTTCTTTAAAGACAGGTTTTCCAAAAGTGTGTTGCCAAGCCTTAAGTGTCCTCACTTATCTGTAGTGGATTACTTCCTCTTACTGAATTTCAGAAGTGTGATGATGGAGAGCCTTGGAGATGATGCTTATGCAATAGGCGTGATTCTTTCTTCCCTTTCAATTTATTTTGGCAATCTTGCAAGAGGCGGGTAGCAGATCTAAATCAGCTACTGTAGCAGTGAGTGCGCTAAATGCTGTTTGATGTTCTCTCTATGTTATGTCTTCTGTAAGGTAATAATCAGGTGGGTAATTAAAAGATGATTAAGATCATGCCCAGCTTTTGATGTGCTTTGTTTTCCAAAATGACTCCATTAGGGATGGTGGACATAGTAAAAGTTGGCAGAAACTACAGCCAGGCAATGGAACTCCAGAAGGGATGAGAAGACACAAACTTTGGCACCCGGCTGTTGCTTGCAGGGGCTATTTGGTGGGTGGTGTTGCTGGACAGATGATTTGAACCAGTGGCTGCTTGACTCACAACCAAACACTTCAGCTAATTCATCACAGGGCTCTTGAGTGCCTCAGTTGTGCAAACTTAAAAGGTTAATACAGTAAATAGTTTATTGCCACTGAGGTATGTTGAACATTGATCACTGCTGAATTCCCTCTGTTTAGATGTAACTTCTTTTGAAATATGTTCTGTAGGTTTAGTCTGAGAACAGGATAATTGCTATGAGGGCTTAAAATTTGAAAGCAGACACTTCTACAGACAGAATGAAATAGGCTGCCAAGACAGACTAATGCGAAACAATGCAGTGTTATTTTTTTCTTAATTCTCTGGACTTTAAAGTCATGTAGAGTTTGCCCCTTTCATGCCTGTTATTAAGACCTTTGCTATAGTCCTATTTCCAACCTCTCTGGGATTTATGCTGCAATTTCGAGCAGCTGATGGTTCTCCTTAGCCTAGTGTTGCGGAGTTACTTAATCAGCATGCAATTAAGGTTTTTTTCAGTGCGTGCATTGATACAGTGAGGTTACACACATTCTTGAAAGTACTTCTGCTACTCACGTAGCTGTATGTGTTTTCCATAGTACACTTATTTATATACAGCTCTTATGTGAAGCTCTGTGTTTCTGAAATGTGGTTGGCAGTATCCGTCAATGCATAGTGCTGGTTGTGTGCCCAACCAGCTTTATGAACATCAAGGTCTGCCAAAACATGATCTAATGACTCCAGGCTTTGGATTCAGATTTACTAATTTCTCTTACGGGGAGGGGTGAGGAGAGGGGTATAAGGAATGGTAGTGGGTTTGAGAGGGCACATTACAATGGTAGTTTGAAAGTGTAGAACCACCAAACCACCCAAAACTTTTTTGATCATATGTGATATCACCATAGCATATGTAAACATACCATGGTTTTGGTGATCACATGCCTCTTCTTTAAAAAGGTGAAGGCTCATAAACTTAGTCCCTGACCCAACCAGCAGCTCCATCATGATGAAGCCCTGTCTCCATGGGTAACTTCTCAACTTTGCTGAATCTGTGTACACACTTGAGGTTTAAAATTAGCTCTGGTTAAGCTGAGGTTATTTATATTTACATCATTTATTCATTTTTCAGTGAAAGTGTGCTGATACAGACACATAGAGAGTAAGACACAGGAATTCTAGAGGATCTTGAGCCTGTTGATCTATCATTCTGTAGCATATAATAGATGAATGTAAACTTTTAAAGAGGACTTGCGGTCTGGACAACATGCTGAACAGATCTGGAGCTAGTTATCAGAGATAATATCCACAGTCTTTTGTTCCAGAAATAAAAATGTTACTTCAGATTGCAAGGAAAGGGAGCTGAAATATGTTCCTATATGATATAAATGGAATTTTCAATAAGTTCAGTGAAATACTTTTGTCAAAATATACTGGAATATCATAAGTTAATTCCAAACCCAATTTTGTATGTATGAATATTTTGATAGTTTTGAAGAAAAAAAGAAACCAAATCATAAAAATTAAAATTCCTGTACGTAACACGTTTCTATCAAGTTCAAGACCAAAGCAGTAAAGTGAGAAGAGGGGAGAAACCTTGTAAGCAGTCAGTCAATTTCTCTGTATGTGGCCTTACTCTTTACAGGGAAAACAGTACCTCAGACTTGCCGGCTGTGAAATTTTTAGTTCATCTTTACCATGGAGCACATCACGTTTTTTACCTCTTTTAGACAGAGCCATGAACAGATGATGGATAACCTGTAGACTAATTGTGTTCAAAATACCTATTTCATTTTAAAAGCCCAACCCTCCTTGTCAGGGCAGTCATCCTCTTTTGTAACAATAGAAATAACATATGGAGTCATAGTTCAGCTTCAGTGAAAGACTTCATTCAAGGATTTGATAAATAGCAAAGGGAAATGTGAGAAAAGTAGTGTGACAGCTAAAAACATTTTGTTATCCCTTCCTTCACTGCCTTGAACTGTAATTTTTTTCTATATATTTAAGGTGAGAATTTCCAGAGAAAGTAGTGTAATTTTCAGCTGAGAGAGATTTCAAGGATGAACTTGCAGATTCTAAAGAGACAAAGAATTAATCTGAACTAAAGCTTGTGCTGTGTAAAACTGCTTGTATTGTGCATTTTATAACAACTGTTGCATCTCATCTTAAATACTTAAGTTCTTAAAATACTTCAGTTTTGATGTTTCTATTGGATCTGAAGAAAATAACAAATATTTGTAGCAGACTTCTGAGATGCAGTGTATATTTGGCCTCATTGTGTGCTGGAATGTCTTTACATACAATTTTATAAGCATACCATTTTTTTTCCAGATACTGTATATCATGCAAATGCATTTATTGAATGGGCTTTGCCTTTAGAATTTTGTGGGAAGCTAAAGTTTCAAAAGAGTTAGTGGCTGTTAAATGTTGATGAGAACTAAAGTCTTGGGGTAGCACTAGGGATGTACAATACTCCTAGAATCAGATTGCTATATATTTTGACGTGGAATCTGATTAGATCTCATACCTACATATGATAAGTTCCTGTGATAAGACGTTGTGTTACTGTCTGCTGGCAGAGAGTGAATATTATCAGTGCAGTAACGTGAATCAAGTATGTATGCATCCTCTCATCTGACAAAGAAAATACATTGTTTATTTCCTCATTCTGCAGGGTTAAAACTCCCCTGTAGATATGCTATTAGGCTGATACATCGCTATATTTTGTGAGTATAGTGCTTGTTTTTGCCATAACTTTGGCAAGATTATAGCATGAAAAGATGTGTCTGCATCTGTATTTCTGTACACTGAATATGTAGGTAGGTACGAATTGGTTTGAATTGGGTTATATGTTAGCTAAGTCTATTTACCTGAAACTGAGGATTATCTGCATAGCTCAGTAATTTAAAATGGTTTGACTCTCAATTTTTCAGATAAAACACATCCTGTCATTATCCATTCAGTTTCTTAAGAGGAGTCCAGACTTGTACAGTCAAATAGATAGTGCAAACAACTTTGGTGCTCTCTAATGATATCTTCTAGCACTACAAGAAGAAAAAGAAGGTACAGTTATATGCAGGTGGGATTGACAAATGATGTTGCAGTTTTAAGTTTAGCACAGTTTATTTCAATTTTCTGAGTAAAAGCCTTTGCAGGTTTAATCACATTTTGTTGTGTTTATTAATCCTATTACTGTATTAACTAAGAGCTACTGACAAGTTTGATTTATGTGTATATGTGGCTTTTTTTCACTTTTATTTGTCTTAATGGCTTTTCTTTATCTTTGTTTTTTCCTTTATTATACTGACATGAGACATGACTTTTTTTATTCATTCTCTTAATTAGGAAAAAGTAGGAACTCTTAACAGTTTGATCTTAAATGGTTCACTAATGTAAACTATCAATCTTCTGCTTTTCACAATCAGAAATGCACTTCTTTCCCTTCCCTTTTCCTCCCACCCAACAGAGGAGCAAAAAGAGACAGTTCTCGAGGGTGTGGTTATTATGAGATAATTGCAACCCTGAGGGATTTGAGACACTTGGGTGCATTTCGTACCTTGTAGCTGTCCAAGGATGAGATTTTCACACGAAGGCTCCACCCCATCATATTTTATTTTTTATTGCATAAATCAGTCTGTGTGCTTAGGGATCATTTATCATTTCCTTAATATTCACCAGGGTACAAACAGTTCTGTTCTAGTTTCATTCAGCCTCTTCCTCGTTCTCTAGCTCAAAAAAAAAAAAAAAAAAAAAAAAAAAAAAAAAAAAACAAAAATTTGGCAAGATGCTAAAATTATATAATGGCCGTTCTGTATTTAATGCAGAAATCATACATTATCCTAAAAACCCTTCACCCTTGAGTACTCTGTACTTCTGAGAACATGATATATGGCTGAATAGTGCACTTAGCAACATGACTTCATTTAAATCTTTCAGTTTCTGAGAAAGGGATTACTTCCTAGGACCTAACCAGTATTAAAAATACATATTTTCAGATTCAACTGCAGTTAACATCAGCTTAAATTTGTGTGTGGAGAGAGCACTCCTGCAACATGAGAAGTGTTAAAATCTATAGGATAGGAAAGTGAAGCATTTGCTGATGTTTTGATTTCATGCCAGAACTTTTTAATATTTTACCAATTATAGAATTCTTCATCAACGTTGACTGTTTATATTTCTCCTGCTTCCCACCACAGGTTCTTCAGTATATACTAGTGATGCAGGGTCAAAAATAAACTGATGTTCCAACTCCCATAAGATATTTGAGCAGTTTCCTCTGCTTCTCTGGCTAACAGGCAGCAACCAGTATGTTTCTTCTTCTTCCCCCTGTTCTTGCGGTTCCTTGACAGAACTTCCTGTATCCCAGGTGAGGATGCTCAGAGCCCCAAAGCAGATTGGGGTCAGCACTCTGGAAATTAGCTAAACTCCTACAGCAGCCATGAGACATAGCATTCTGAGCTTATGTCAGTGTTGTGTGTAATCACGGACCTTAGCTTGCGGTATTTTTTCATCCAGCCGTACTTCACAGCTATTCAGCACATCTCCCTCATGGACAATCACCACTCATAATGACTTGTGCAGCAGGACTCTCTCAGTGGCTCATAGAAGTTCTAAGGGTTCCTCCTTTTCTTATGTGCATTTGCGGGCAGCTTAGTATTACGACCTCTTCTTTGGCTTAATAAGGTGTGATAAAACTTGTAGGCTGAACTTGATTTCTCCTCACTTCACTGCCTGACTGACAAGCTCTGGAAACACTATTTCCTTAGTTTCAGTTGAATTCTTGTGAATACTTCTTGCTTGGAAGGATATGAAAACTGAGTGTGCTGTGTTATAGAGGCTTGCAGGCATGTAGAGAAAACATATTTGAACGGCAAGACAGGTTAGAAAAATCCCAAGATAGATTTACATGTTTCCTTCCACATTTATCTCTCTGTAAGATAAATGCACCCTGTTGGCATGTTTTATGATCCTGACATTTCTTGACTGAGATATCTGTGAGTCATTCAGAAAAGAAAAAGCATGATTGAAAAGTGCTAATTGAAATAAAATATTTGCATACAATAGAGACATGGCAACTGCCTGAGCTATGCATTCTTTTCAAACTAAAATGCAGCCATACACAATTTTACAGACTTCACCTTATTTGTGAAATTTCATGTTCCCACTGATCATGTTCACTATGTATTGGCAACTTAGGTTTGTTTTCCACATTGCTTTTCCAACATGCCTCATTCTGATGCTGCAAATTTCACTTTGAAAGCTGATGGAACTTTTTACATGCCTGTTAAGTCTTACTTAAAGCTGATTTGAGGGCGAGGTTTACTGGCACATTGAATGCCACACTCAGTTATAGAGGACTACACTAGAGGAGCGATGCCTCTTAGGTGTCAATATGGTTTCTTGTAACTTCTAACACTAGAAGAGACACAAAGTTCAATGCTGTCTTAGGGCCCAGTCAGATGGACTAAAGTAATATGGTATTTGCTTGTGGGGGCAAGAGCAGAAACTCCCAAACTTGTTGATTTTATGCAATACCAGGTCTCCATTTCCTCAATGATTTGCCTTAATGTTTAAGCGAAAAGCAGCTATTATTCCTAGTCCTTTTCTCTCTGTCAGGACCCAAGCAATAGATGAAAAACAATGCTGAGGTTAGTGTTGTAGATTACAGTACCTTCTAGATTACAATACTCAAATCAGTTGTAGTGTTCTGCTTTGGTATATGATCGCCATGCCTCATGACTGCCAAGGCTGCCTTTTAAAATTAACGCTTATTCATTACTTTCTAAGAATTGTAGTGGGGAGGCTTTAATAGTCAATAATAAATATAAGAATAAAGTAAAGGTGAAGGTGATGCTAGCAGAAGATCTAAGACTGATTTATTTTCTGAAAGTAACATCCTTCTTGTTCAAAAAGGTGAAAAATAATAAAGTTTAACCAGAGGGTCTCATCCCTTTCAGCTTTCTTCCTCTTGGCCTTTTCCCCCTTACCTCCCCATATACCTGTCTAGACACATGGTTTTTTATAGCTAGCCACTCACATCCTTCTGAGGCTGCTGATTTGATTAAATAGTATGTTTTATGCAGGGATCGCCTTTGAGTTCAAAGTGCTCACTGTCACATAGGAAAGAGCAGTGTTCTCCCTGAAAGGATTCAACTGGAGAAGATGTAAGGCACATGGTTTCTTAACTACATTAAAATCTGAGTGCTAGCAGTGATAAAAGTGTATTTCATTCCTATAGCTTCCTACATAGGATGAATGATCACAGTCCACTTTGAGGTATGTAATTATTGCTATCCCCATCTTGCCTGAAATGGAATGTTACTACAGTGAGCTTACTGAAAGCTGTTTCTACAGGTTTATTACATCATTCCCAACAAAGCCATCATCAGCTACTGTATTTGTGGATGCTATTAATACCCTGATTTTAAAATTAATCATATGAAATGTCTATACATGCACTACAGGTGAGGGTATAATGCTCATCTAGCATTCACCAACTTTAGCATTTCAAGGTGTGGTGGGTTCTTTTGGTTTGCTGGTTGTAATTTTAATAAATGTAAAGGATTCAGTGGTTTTCTTTCAGAGGAAGTGCAAACCTCAGGCTATTTTATTTACTTAAATAACATTTTTGAATGTCACCTGCTTGTTTTCCTTTCATTTTTAGGTTTTCTAACTATGGAAGCTCTCCTGAGGAGCTGCATCTTGTGCTGCTGACCTTGGGATGGGACACAGAGCTGGAAGCGAGGAGGAACTGCAACGTGCCGCTGCTAGTTGCTTTCATGAGGAGGGAGGCTTTCCAGCATGTCATATAGTGCTGAAAGCCATTCTGTTCTTGGCAGAAAAAATCCTTATCCTTCTTGTGTGTTTTTTTTTTTCCAGGACAGCTGATACTTCCTGTTAGAGGTCCTTTGTATGCAAATCAAGGTGGTACAACAAAAAAGGAGTCCTGAAAGCAATCGCACCAATAACCTCAGATCACCAGGGAATTCCTGCTTATCATTTTTTGTCTTTTCTGTTTTCAGATCTGTACAAGATGCTTCGTTGCTTGCTCTTTCTTACAGTCTTTAATGTTTGCCCTGCCAGACCTCTTGCTCATGAACTACAGTGCTGATTGCATTTTGCAGGGCTCCAAGTCAGTGCATGAATAAAAGGCAGTAAGTACTGGAAATCAAGGTTAACAGTCCCTGTGTTCCAACTCTGCTCTGGTGCTCACTGGTGTTCAAGCTAGACATGAATCTCACACTAAGAATGCCATGTGCCTGTAGTGATGATTTACATGGGAAGGTGAGCCCAGAAACCCTCAGGAAGCTCAGGAAAGGAAGGAGGTAGAAAACAAAAAGAAGGCAGCAGATAATTAGCTAGTAACTTAAACAGGAGCAGTATTTGACCATCCTGAGGTACCACAAGAGATGTCATGCTCATCACTGCACTGATGCAGTGACACAAGTTGATAATCATCTTGCTTCAGCAAAACAAACTTGCATCTACCCAGTTTGTGCCCTATAGGTATCCCTATCAGTGCATAGGAGTGATCAAGGCCTTGCTCATACCAGGCTCCCACCCAGTTGCCAGCAGCAGCATCACACTGATGCTACAGCAAGTTGTGAAGGTGAAAAAAATGCCGTATAGAAGCAGTGCAAGAAAAGGACATGTCAGAGCAGGAGAGAGCTTCACAACTGCATGGCCTGGAGAATATTCCCGTGTGTGCCTAGAGATACCAGCTGCAGCCTGGGTCTTGTTGAATCACACTGTGGTTGCTCTGGCCTTTGTGTGGGTAACAGTGATAATCATTGTGTGTGGTATTGAGGCTTGTTATTTGGTTTTTCTTCAGTGTAAAACTAACAGTCAAATTGGTGTTGGTAGGGCAGCGAGCCTGGTGCGGCTTTTATCTACCCTGAAACTGGGGACAAAGGAGGAGAGGAAAATGGCTTGACCAGTTTGGCTGCTGTGCGTGTAACGGTCCTGGAGTTCAAAGCAAAGGGCACAACAGTCAGATACCCAAACCCGCCTGAGCTTCCACTGATAAGTCCCATTCCAAACAGAAAGGCAATCCTGATGGGGCTCTGTGGAGTGACTGAAACCTCCAATGCTGAGTTGTCTTTAAAAGGGGATTTCATAAGGAGTAATATGAACAGAAATGTCTCTTTTGTGGTTTTACACATTCCAGGCATGCCAGGACTGTTCCTGTCAAGGATGGGCAGTCTCTGGGGCTTTGGGTTGTTTTTTGGGTTTTTATTTTAACTTTTAATTTCAAAATAGTTGACACAAACTAGCAGCTGAAATGGTGCGAAATGAAAGAGTTGCAAAATCATTACAGTAGCAGTAATGGAAACTGTGAGGCTTATACCTAAACTGGCGGTGGGGCTTCACCCCATCATCTACACTGCTGTGCTGTTTGGATTGCTGCTTTTGCCTGCTATGACTGCTTCAGGATGGATGATTTGAAAGCAGAGCTTTAACTATTGGTTACCAGAACCTCAGAAAACAGTGCTTAAGGGTTTTTTTCAGCAGTACCTTTTCAGCTGAACCACTGTTAAGCATGAATCCCTTTGGTGTCAGTACAGTTATGTGGGCATACAGCATCTTTACATTATGACAGCAGCACTCATTTCTGCAGATATATGGGTACAGAAATGGGATGCAGCTACTCCTGCTTCAGGTGTACTTTTGGTTTCAAGCAGGCTGCATCAGTTTGGATTGCACCTGTACACTTCAACACAAAGGGAGCCTTGAAACAGCCTGAAGTTTCACATGCGGTAAACCTCTAGATGGTTTATGTAGACCTGGCCTGTTATTCAAGTGTCTGATTCATAAGCCTACATGTCCTGTTCTTTTAGATGTGTGCTTCTCCTTTTGCCGTAGTCCTGTGTGCCATGTACATGGCAGGAGCTCATAGATGGCTGAGAAAGCCACAGCCAGAGGCTTTACTGCCATCACTTTTCTAGCATGGGTACCACAAGGAGTACGGCTGTAGCACCGTGTAATTAAGTGTAGACCTCAAACCCCCCTGTGGCATCCTACACAAACACTCAGCACCTTCATCAGCAGCACAGTGCTGACTGCAGCCAACTCAGCACCTCTACGAGCTGGAGCTGCACCTTTACCTGCACTGCAGATAAGACTGATCCCTCATACAAGCAGAGGCTGAGCCATGGGGCCATAGACAGCTGCCCTGAGAACTTTCTTTGCAGCCTGGCTTTGTCCATAGCATGCACACAGGCAGAGGGTGAGATACAGAGGGTGAGAAAGCATCTCCTTGAAAACAGCAATGAGAAAGACACTGTTTGAATGAACCTTCTGGCTTGGTTTTATTAACAGTGAATATGGTTATCTAGCAATGCAAAGGAACAGGAGTGCATTTAACACATGGTGCCTAAAGCCCCTTCCCACCCTCAAACACAGGTGGTGTTACAGAGAAGTCTCAAGGTTGTCACCTGGGCTGTTATAGGTCTGTGGATGGAGGAACTTAAATCACCGAGGTTGGCATCGAATACTGCATTTACAGGATACAAGGAAGGAGGAGCTGGTGTTAATACAGTGCTCAGTGTAAATATTTTTCACCTAAGAGGAGTCTGGTCTTGTAGTCTCCTGGGCTGTTTGCCATTTTGGGGTTTTTTCCTGAATAAAAATAAAAGGAAAAAAAGAAAACTTTTCTTTACCCCATCAGTGCTTCCAACCACAGAAATTTGGAAACAAAAAGCTGGAAGGTGTAGTCAGGAGCGAGCTGTCTTTTTACTGGGCTTGTCTTGCAAGGGATGGTTTTGAAGTGGATTTTGCTCCGGCCGCTAAAGGTCTCAGCTGTGGAAATGTTTATTGCTGTGAAAATGCAGCAAGCTTTAGAAGTGGCAGAAAGAACTACTTTTGTAACCAAATAAATGTGTTTTCTTTACAAGTCACACAAATAGGTGTACGTTTGGAAAACCTTTGGTTTGAACCAAAATAATTTGCCCACTGTGTCATGTAGAGTGAGTGGACATTGAGCTGCATTTTAATGTATATTTCATCCATTTGGCCACAGTAAAAGGTTATGTTAAGATGCTCTATTGCCCTTCTCTTGGTATGTCCTTGCTTGGTATTTTGTGGTTCAGAATCTCCATTTTCCTTCTTTTTTGATGGCTCGAGAATTTTGACAGAAAGGGCAAAAGCACACAAAAACGGTCATGTCCTTGTGAAGGCTATGGCAAGTTATGCAGTGGTGAAGAGATGATGACAACCTGTAGAAGAGTCAGTTTTTGACTGCATGGGAAGTGGTTAGCACCTCATTCGATGTCCTCACATCAAAGCTGGACAGTAGGCTGGTCGAGATGCACTGTTTGAACCACAAATTACTGGGCTTCAGGCAGAAATCACTGGATGAAATTCTGTGGTCTTCATTAGGCAGGAGGTCAGACAAAATCATTTAGCTGGTTTCTCTTGGCTTTTAGAATTTATGAATCACATAGTCAGTGTTAGGGTTTTTATGAGTTTCCATGAAAAGCCTTGGTAGCATGCAGACAACAAAACCCATCTGTTCTCTCATGCTTTCATCATACTGTGTCGCTTTGAAATTGTCCTAGAAGGAGAATTAAATTGGGCTTGTTACTTAAATTTCAGTATGGTTGGAAAAAGCAACTCTACGTTGATTATTATGGCCTGTAATAACCACAGGAATGAATGATGCTTAATGCCAGCCCTAATTCAACAAACATCTGAGGACTGGCTCATCACCACAGCATAGCCAACAACTGTTTCTTCTCTGTTCCCCATGGGAACTGAGCACCATGGGATCCTGCAACAAGGCAAAAATGAGAGGAAGAGCAGCTTATGTGTTTTTGCTAGTGTCCAGTTACTCCTGCAAGCCACCAAACCTAGGGCTGTGAGAGCTGGTAACAAAGGGACACACACCTTATTTGCCTGGCTGTGGAAGAGTCCCTGGACTCCAGTCCTACACAGCACTTTGTGAAAACAGGGAAATTTGGGAAAGCCCGGAGCGGTGCAATAACTGGAGAAAAGAAGAGGGAAGTCAAGTGGCAGGAACATAATAAAAATTGAAATAATGTGAAATAATGTTGCTTTCTTTCCCAGTATGCAGCTGGAATGAAAACATAGGCATGAGCAGAGCGCTTGCTGACTGCAGCCAAATGCAGTCCTCTCTGCCAAATGAGGTTTGTGACGTGGTGCCACCCTGCACTCAGAGGTTTTGGTAGTTCAGTGGACATCCCTGTTGCATGTCCCAGGCTTGACCTGTCTTTGCAGTGACTTGGACCCACTTCCCTTCCTGTCCTACAGCAAAGCTTCTCAAACCCAGACCTCAACAGGGACTTCAGTCAGGGTTTTAGACTAGTCTAGAACGATGAGATGGTTTGATGCACCCAAGGCTGCTTTCTGTCAGTTTGCCAAATGGCATGGTGCAGCATCCATCCGTAGGGCATAAACTCTTCAGCTTTCCATGCTGGGGACTGTAACCAGCCAGTTATTGGAAATGGTCCACATTTGCTCCTAGTTTTTGTTCAGGAAGATGCTAGTTGTCATGAACCAATGGAATGATTTGAGTTCCAGTTGGGAATATTTCCTCACACTGTTTGGCAGTAAGGATATAATCAGTCCTTGTAGGCTGGTATCTGGTTAAATATCTCCAATGCAAAAAGCTCCCTCATTTATGGAAGTTGAACATATTGCAGTATGGTTTGGAACAAAGTTTAGGTTCTGTCTAAAGCCTAATGAGACTGTGCGGGGAACATGGTGTCAGGGAGGGAATTTAAGGGGTCATCATGGGTAATAATGTGAAAGTGAGTGCTTGATGGAGCAGTGGGACAGAAAGGATCACTGCAGCTCTGGAGAGCAAATAGGAGCAGGGTATGTGTGTGTGTCTCCCTTTAAACAGGGGACACTGGCTGGTGTCTGCGCTTGAAAAAGAGTGGGAAAATGCCAGGAAGAATTCAGAAGACCACAAATGGTTTGAGATTGCCAAAGCAGAACTCCAGGCTTAAGGAGCTCAGTTTGTTTGGCTAATTGAGATGAAGGATAGAAGGGGGTGACTTGAGAGCCACATCTAGTGGAAGAAAGCTTCAGTCAGCAGTTTTGGGCTGCAGAAGGAACTCTTGGAAATTTTATGCTTTTTCCCAGGTTTTAAAGGAAATCACAATGTCTCTCTAGAATTGCAGCTTTAGTCTAAACTGGGCTTATTATGTAGAGGTCTTGGTTGGAAGGGACTGATCTGCATTGTACTAACGGCACGATGGATCATTTGGGTCTTTCTGCCTTTATGCTCAGAGATCTGATACTCCCCAGCACCTTCCTCCCTCAGTCCTTGGGGTATGGCAGCTTTCCCACAACACTGAGCATAGTTTAAACCATCAGGTCAAAATGCTTTGGAGCCATCTCATCTTAAGGCAGGCATCTAAAATAGATGGGTTTCCCCTTGGTAGTGACTGTTGTCCTCCAGCAAGTATGGGGGGAGGCCAGACAGCTGGCTGAGATGTGGGCTCCTGCACTTTGGATGTGTGAAGCAGCACAAGATGAACTGCCCTCTCACGGCCTGTATGAGTGCGAAGGAGCTGCTAGAACAAAGCACCAGAAGAGCCATCTGACGCCATCCGAGACAAAAATAATATGGAAACTTTAATCATCTCTCAGACATTGAGCGGTCCCCGGAGGTCCCGTGCTAAGCCTGACCCACTTGCTGGGCCCCAGCGGTGTGGCACCGGGTGCTCCTCCAACTGCCTTTGCAGGAATGAAAGGACAGTGATCTAAAAAGAGACATGGATCTAGATAGATCCATGATAGATCTAGACAGTGATCTAAAAAGAGACATGGCAGGGCAGTGAGTAGTAAGACTTTATTAAGAACAAGTTGGGTTATTTTGTTATTAAATGCACGCTCACCTTCTGCAGCATTTCTTTCCTCTCAGAAAGGAGGGAGGTGTTTGGAGTGATTTGTTTTCAACCTGATCAAATGGTTTCCCAGTTCCTTCCCTGAATGCCTGGCTGCCACATCCCAGTTTTTCCAGCCTTGCCATGTTTGGGAAGAGGCTGTGAGCATGTCCTCGGGGTTGAGCTCCAGCACCATAACTGGCATCAGGGGCTGCTCTCATCCCAGGCTGTAACCCACTTAGTGGGGATGGAGGGAGGGCTCTTGCCACCAGCAAGTAGCAGCATGACTGGACAGTCTGTCCCTGCTTGCTGGCAGGACTGCCTTCAGTAGAGGCTCATGATGAGCCCAGGCTGACATCCCTTAGCCTCCTAAAGGAAATGTGACCACTTTGCCACACCTTCAGATTGGAGGGCATCTAAGTGGACAAAGCAACAATTGGTAAAAAACAAATCCAAAATCTCGGCTTTGGGAAGATGACAGCGGTGGACTATTCACAGCAAACCATAGCCCATATCCCCTTCCAGGAAGATGTTGCTGGAAAAATGATTCCCTCATGTGCCTCAGAAGGGCTGCTGGACTGCCAGAGGAGCTCCAAGCTTTCACTTGGTAGATACTTAATACCCAAACTGACAGAGGGTAGATTTAGATTAGATATTAAGAAGAAATTCTTCCCTGTGAGGGTGCTGAGGCACTGGCACAGGTTGCCCAGAGAAGCTGTGGCTGCCCCATCCCTGGCTGTGCTCAAGGCCAGGTTGGACGGGGCTTGGAGCAACCTGGTCTAGTGAAAGGTATCCCTGCCCATGGCAAGGTGTTAGAACTGGATGGTCTTTAAGGTCCCTTCCAACCCAAATCATTCTGTGATTCTATGATTTTTGAGCCATCTGAAAAGTGCGAGCTCTCACAGAAAATGTGAGAATGGCGGTGGTTGTGCAATAAAATTTTTTAATGCCTGAATTTCATTCTCCATTTTGAATGAATCAAATGTATTCCATGGGACTGAAAAAGATGGGATTTTTTCTATTTTCTTGTGCAGTGTGTGTGTGGGGGTGTTTGCTTGATTTTGCTTTTTTCTTCATCAAAATGTTTATACACATTTGTATGTTAAATGGTTTCTGATAAGCAAGTTGATAACAAAAGGAGAGTCAGGGTCAGGAGCAGGTAAGCGTTGGGGTTTGGTTATCTCCATTTTTTTCTTTTTAATTTAAATTTCAGCAGAATGGCAAGCAGTTCATTTTGACCCGCTTTCAAATCACATCAGCAAATAAATACGGAATGGGAGGTGTGATCATGTGAACTTAAAAAATGCAAAAGGTCAGGACAGGAGAGACTGGCAGCAATCCTGCTCTGATGGTACGCCTAGAATTGGGTGTTTTAGTGTGTCTTACCGTTGTTCCACCACTTGGATTCCCAGCGAGTGGAAGGGGATGAGGAAATAGAAGCCACCAGTGCTCTCCTCTCCATTTTCCTTGGTTCCCTTTGGGATGACAGCAGTGTGCATCTCACAGTCACCATGGTTTGCATCAAACGCTTTGTTTTATGTAGGGCCATGAGTGCTTGCTCTGCTTCCTGAGCCCTGGGGCCTGCCATTAGTGCCAAGGCTGAACTCAAAAAGCCTTGCTCAGGGGAAGGGTACAGCAGCTCCAGTTAGCAGCATGGGAGCACAGTTGCAATACTCCCAGGGCACAGCAAACTCACGAACAGCTTGCTTGGCTTGTGAGAAGATGGACTTCGGCTGTGATTCATCAAGGTCTTGCTAAGCTGCTCTGCTCCACAGCAGGTCTGCCTTTTCTGTTTCCACTGGGTTTGGAAAAGTCAACCCCACAGTTACTGCCTTACAGAAGAAGCACCAGGAGAACCATGTTTTATTTACCTAAGGATGGATTTGGGTTGATTTGTGCTATTCAAGAAGCCAGCCCTTCTTTCTGTTAAAGCCTGTTCCCAGCACACACAGGTGTGTGTGGTTCATGGTTGATTCGTGTTTGGTTCAGGAGGGCTTAGTGACCTTTTCTCATCATTATCAAAACAGTCACTTCCAGATGGCTTTGGCATTCCCAGTTTTGGTCTTACAGCAGAAGCAGCAGCACTTTTCTTCCATGAGTCCTTTATTTTTTTGAGCGCTTGTCAAGTGCAGAGAACAGTGATCTTTGTGTTAGAGTTCCTGAGACCTTCTTCACAGGGATTCTTACCCAGTGCCTAAGAAAGGTGAAACATAGGCTTGTTATCTATGGAAAATGAGGGATTTTTGAATGGTTGATATGGGGGAATATTCCAGCCTCTGCCTATCTGCTTTTCTCACTGTGAGACCGAGACACTCTCTCTGTCTTCTGTCCTTATCCCCATTTTGGTGGTAGGAAACAGGCCAGCCAAGCAGCTACGGGAAAGGTCTTGGGCAGCAAACCCAAGATGCATGTAGGGTGCTGGGAGAGCTCGCCAGTGCCTGGAGTGGTGCTGCTGAGAGTGCCCAGCCTGAGACTATCGTGGCAATGACACTGTCGGAGTGGGTGTTTTCTGCCTGCTTGGGACCCTGTACTGCAGAATACTGAGATGCTACCAAAACATGATGCTGCCTCAGCCAGGTCAGGAAACTGCCTTCTCTGCCCATTAATGGAGGGAGATATGGCTCTGCTTTGCTTTTTTAGAGATGCCCGGAGTTTGTGCATAACTCCGTATCTAAAGCCTCAGCTCACTCTTCCTGGTGCCTGACCACCAGGTGACAAGTAAAGGTACAAAATCCCTGTCTCCAGCCATCTGCAGTGAGAGAAGAGGTACCCAAGGACCAGTAGTGGCATTGCGCCTTGAAGATGCTGAAAGTATTACTGCTTCCAGCTATCCTGCCTGTGCCCTGCCTGTCCAGTTGGGTTTATTAGCCTCTGCAGCAGATTGGGACTGGGAATCAAAGGGATAAAGCACAGTTTGGGGTCTGTGAACGGTTGCAGGAACCTGGGGCAGGGAGATGAGAGCAAGGATAACGTGCTAAGCCATGGCAGGTGCTGGATGAGTGGAGGGTGAAAGAGCCCCTTGCTGCCCACACCAACAGCAGGCTCCTGCAGAGCCGTTTGATTCAAACAGCAGAAATCTGGGGGAGATCTGCTGCTCTTGGCACCTGCTCTTACCCTGGTTGGCAGCCATCATTGGATATGTTACCTTATGCCAAACCTATTCATAGCTGCTTAATCCTCTGTAGCCAACCATCTCGGTGTCGTGGACTTCCTTCCAGGAGCCAGATATGTCAGTACCATTTTACATTTGGCTTTTGAGTGACTTGTACATGGCCAGGCAGCAAGCCTGTGGCTGAGCAGGTGTTGAAATTCAGCTCTCCCAAGCTTCCGGTTGTCAGCCTTTCCACCAGGAAATCCTTCGTTTAACTTTCCACTGTGGCAGATGGGGTTACATTGATGTAGGAAGGAAGTCTCCGTGTGCTCATGCATCTCTTCCAGCCCGTCCTCACCTCTTCCCCAGGGCAAGGAAAAGAAATACTGCGCTGTGCTCAGGACAGCGCAGAAAGGGAGATGGATTGCCTCTGGCTCTATGCACCAGAGGAAAGAATGGGACGGTTTTGGGCAAGGTTCAAGGCAGGTTGTGCAGGTTTGCAAACTGCTCCTGCAGGGCTCCAGCACCAACTCTTACCCGTGAGAGCCCGGCAGGTGTAGCAGCAGGTTTCTGTGCCACCCCTCACTTCTCTGTCCTTCAAAGCAGGAACAAGCTGCCCTGGCACATGCTGACCTTTGGCTTAATTCTTTCTTTTTTCCCCCAAGTCAGGGACGCTCACATGAAAACCGAGGAAAGCTACAACAACCTCAGCTTTTTGTCAGCTTTCTTTGCACAGTGACAGGGCTGTTCTGCTCTTGGCTATTGGGCAAGAAAACAGTGTTACCTTGCGAGCAAACTCCCAAGCAGGTGGTGATCACACACATTAACCTGAACCAGTGCAGGAGGCACCCTGTGCCCCTGCGGACCCACCAAGGGGAGAGGATATCTCATCACCCTTTGTGCTCAGAGTGCTGCTGTCCAGAGGATGGTGCCCAAGTAGATAACGCTTTGGGCACAGATGTCTGGTTTGATTATTCCTTTCCTATTGCTACAGACCATATGGTAGCATGGGCAGCACAGATAGCTGGCAATCAGAATTCCTGGGCTCCCTCCCTGACTTCACCATTTGCTCATTTAATTTTCAAAGCGGTTTTCATGCATCAGCAAAACTTGCTGCCTTGAACTTCCCCACCCCCTTAAAACAAGAGCCCTCCCTCATTACTGAAGCTGCTTTTGAATATAGTAACCACATCTCGCTTTGCTATCACAAAATTGGAGGCACTTAATGCTTGTAAACTTCTTTGGCATCAACAGATAAAGGCACTACAGACAGGTTGCTAATCAGTTTGATTAAGTAAAGCGCCTAAAGTTTGCCACTGCTGCTGGAGGATTGCAGGCTGATCCATCTGTAACCCGGAGGAGTAAGCTGAATTAGGTACGATAAGGATTGTTTGGTTTCTGGTCCGTCAACCAGTGAATGAAATGACTTGGTGTTTATATGCCAGGTCACAGAGAAAAGTTTCTTGCGATTGGAAATGATTAGGCACACTGATTAATGTTTCCAATGCTCTTTGATCCAGAGCTGCCAGTTGGAATGAGTCTTGCTGCACAGGCATCCCGACTGCCTCATAGTGAAAGTGCAGGGGGTAGAAAATTGACTGAAAAAATGCGGGTGGGGATGGGAAGGCTCTGTCTTGAGGTACGGTCTTTTTCCATTGGGGACTCCAGGGTTGCATTCTTTGAACCATCCCCTTGTTCCTGGAAGTCAAGGCAGTTTGTAACTTGCATTGTGCTTGTGGGGTTTATTCGTTGTAAAGAAAATGTTGAGGACGATTGCCAAGTCACCTAAACCTCCAGTGCTGATAAGGACCTCAGTGTCTGCTAAGTTAAGAACTAAGCATCTCAGGATCAAGAAAAGCTTTAAAACAGCACTTTCTGAGTAGTCTGCAGCTCTTGTGAAACTGCTGATGTTTCTCTCCGTGTGGAGATGCCACCTCCTGCATACCTCCTTGTGATGGATGTTCCTTCTGTCGGCCAGAGGATTTCCCATTTTTAACCCTCAATTAGGATATGCCCCTTTTATCATTGGTGAGATATTTGAAATAGTTGCCTAAGACAAGACACAGGAGGATTTGCCTGGATAAGAGAAAGAATCCCTACCACTTCTTTTCATTCCCATATCACCACAGTTTATCTTAGTTATTTTGTATCTCCATCATACTTTGGGTGTTGTGCTTGAACCTTGAGCCAGCTGACAGGCGTCAAACATACATTGCCCACTACATTTTCTTTATGACAAGGACTGCAATGTTTGTCATCCTCACCATCATGCCTGTCATCCACACTTGGTCCTTCCAAGGCGATGCCCTTTTTGTGCAGAGTTGTGTATATCAGGATGGGATTTATCTCAAAATGCTTCTTCTGCAGGTGGTTCAGCAGATACAGCTGCTTTTGTTCAGGGAGGGGAGGAAGCAGGAGCTGGGGCTGCCCTCTCTTCAGGTAGCCCGAGGTCTACCCTACTGCTCATGGCCACCTCTGTGCTTGCAGGGAGAAGAGCAGAGCTCTGGGCAATGCTACTTTCACCAACTTCCACTGTTTCTTTGAGTGTGCCTGCTTTTCCCATGTTCTACCCAGCATACACAAGAGCTTGCAGAGACCACTGCACTGAGCAGCAGTTCCTCTTTAACATGAGAGGTCCATGTCCCATCTCCACTTGTCAGTCACCTGCCCACTACCATTTCATATCCTGCAGGCAGGATCTGTGTCTTCCCTGCACTCACAGCCCTGGGACCACAGCTTGTCCCCATCCAAGGCCTCTGATCTCTGATAGTGTCTGAACTCATCCCCATGCTGGGCTGACAGCTTTAAGCTTTCTCTCCGTTACTCAGCTGTTTTCACACAATAGATCAAAATATCATCATCTTTCCATTCTCTGACATATTTGGTTCCTTTCAGCCAATGTATTCAGCAGAGGAAGGAGGGACAGACAGTGAACTGGACCTTGTTATGTGGGAAACGGGTATAAATACAAGAACACCTCAGTTTCCTGCCTTTGTGAGATTGTGCTTCATGCCTGTTTTCAAACCCACGTTGTCTTCCTGTGCACGGTCTCAAACAGTTCAATTTAATTGCAGATCATTTTCACAAAAATAGGTGCCTACTCTGTCTGTTTTCCAATTTCCAAGTGGCTCCACTGTGGCTGCTTGGCTTCTGCATGCTCTGCTGCTAATGTTCCTGCTTTCCTCCCCGGCTTGCGTGGCTGCCCCGGCGTGTTGCTGGGATGGGGAGCAGTGACGTAGGGTCTCCTGGAAGCTTGTGGATGGGGCCAAGCAAAACACAGCTGGGCATCACCCCAAGTACCTCAAGGACTCTGAGCAGGTTCCTATTGTTTCAGACATCTCATTGTGCTTAATAGTGACAGAGGTGTCTGTATTGCTCTCATTTATGGCAAGCTAGGAGCTGGGGCCAGGAAAGGGAGGAGTGTGGAATTAAGATACGTGTCCAGCTCCTCAGGGTAGGAATCACTGCTTATCTGAAGCAATTTGGAGAGGTATTTCTATCTGAAACAATTCTGGAGAAAAGCTATTTCAGGTGTGGTTTCTGCGATGGAGACGATTTCACACCGGTAGAAGCCACACCAAATATGTGCCACAGCACTTGGCCCTGGTGCATGCTGCCGGTGCTGCTCCAGCTCGCTGCCATCCCTGTTGCTTCCTCACTTGCTGGCTGCCTCCTTCCAAAGCTGTCTCTCCTTTTGTCCTGCCCGTGTGAGGAGGGGCAGGAGAGTGTTGGTGTGAGTGATAAACCCACCCTTCTTGTCATGTCCATCTTGGTGTGGATCCTCACAGGGAAACGGTGGGTGGGATGGCAAGTTTAAAGATGCCCAGCCAAAAATTCCACAGCTCCATCCTTTGCCTTGTTATTGCTACCACAGTTTGTTGACCCTGACTGTGTGTGAGGCTATGTTCATCTCTTGGGTTCATAGCTCAAGCCATGACAGAGGTTTCTGGCAGGCTGAGACCTTTGGCTACAGCCAGTTTTGTCTTTACTGTACAGCTCTCATGGGAGGATCTGCCCCGGTACCGGCTTTCGTCTGCCCCTGTGGATCTGCCTGCGAACTTGGACTCGGCTCTCTAAGCTG
>JAVHNF010094629.1:0-10274 GCA_034783455.1 Micropsitta finschii
ATATGATCTCCAGCCAGGTCCTAGTGCAGCTCCAAGAGCCCCACACTTTGAAGGAAAGCATTGAAATTTATGTTAAGAAAAAAGGAAAAAAAGAAAAAAGAAAAAGCATTGAAACTGCTCCAAAAATTGGATTACAAAATTATTTCTTTCCAGTGTTTGTCGCCTGCTCTGACCATCAATAGAAAACAAATCGATTTACAGAGGCTTTGAGCTTTATATCTTTGGCTTTAACAACTTGATTAGTGAGCTATGCTATAAGACTAAACATACAAAGAAATGTATAAAACGGAGGATACGCTAGCAAAAATCATTTACTGGATTTGTTGTCCATGTTCTTTTGATACTAATCAGTATTCATCACATCTGAGAACCAGCCATGAAGTAAGACACTACACTGTAAAATTACATATATTGTGAATATTCATACACTCTCACATATATATATATGCACATATACATACAGAGATGCAGAGATGCTTGTACATGATTTACTGTGGGTCTTGGGGAATATACTAATAGGTATTTTAATCTTGAGAGTCATAAACATGAATGTTTTCCCTGTCAGGACATGAGCAGCTGCCTAACGTCCATGCATTTTGTGTGAGGAAAAGCCTTCATTAAACAGTTTACAGCCTATGGTGACTTGCTCTAGCTTTTTGGCTAATCACCACAGATATATCTAGGATGTTGACTTATTTGTCTTGTTTCTTCTGCTTTCTCAACTTCCTTAAGTACATAAATTAGACACACATGGCCCAATCTTGCAGCCTGGATTGGGGTCAATACAGATTATAGAGTAATTCCTTCCTCTGATGCCATCTGAAATGACAAAACAAAGGAAAAAAAAAAAAATACACAATGGACAGTGAAACTGAGTCTCTATGGATTTTATCTACTTTTTTGTGCCACTCCCAAATACGCCCTGCCCCCCAAAAAAACCCAACAAAAATCTGTCAATGAAGTGTATCAACTAGCACCATAAATAAGAATTCCAACACGTGTGGAATTATATATATAGATTCATGGAATACGGCACTTTATCAGTGTTGTGTATATCAGTTGCTTCTCTATAGAGAGTTGGGGGTGGGGGCAAAGGAAAACCAGAGCAAGATCTAAAGGAGTTGTGAAATATTTATTTTTCTTCTGTCATACATTAGAACAACTAGATCAGACTGATGTATAATGTATTCAATCCCTGCACACTAAAATAATATCCAAAGACTTAAGAACAAAGCCATAATCTATAGGTTCAGTTGCTGCACACTGCTTCATTTTATTTTTAAGTCTGAATTTCTATCCCCATGCCCCCACCAATGAAAGACAATGCACACTGGGAGAGCCCCTTTTCCTGGCCACCAGGACTCATGCAGAACCTCCTTCTCCTTCACCCCCATAAGTGTAGAGGGGTAGGGAGAGCTGCAGAGACAATCTCACCATGGAGCAAAGCTGGCAGAACATCTGCAGCCATTGTTCAAGACAGAATTGATGGACATTGATAACATCATCAGAATATCTCTGCAGTTTTCAAATTGGCTTCTCTCTCCACATATTGACTGTTTGCTCCAATTGCTTCTATCTGTGCTTTCCCATTTCTCCGTTTCCCTCCTAACATAACCCTCTCTGGATAGATTTAAAAAACAATAACACAAAGCTTATAAAACTCCAGCAGTTCTTGGATATATGTTACATCCTTCCCTCCTTCCCTGTCTTGTCAATTTAAGATCTCTGTACAGCAGTCTATTTCTTAACTGGTTTGGGTTTTTTTTTTTCTGAAACTAGCCTCAGAGGCTAAGTCTACACTTACCTGAGCTGTAGTGTCCCAGGAGCACTCTGAAGTCTCTGAAGTCATGTCTGACAAGCTAGCATCAGCTATTAAAAATCAGGTGAGGTGTTTCTGTTTTAATCTGGCAACAAATGACAAGAAAAATTATTTAAATACTGATTACAATAACCTTTGCTAAACGTTATTGCAATGAAGAGACAGAGAAACCAGGACTACAGATTTCAGAGAAGAATCAAGAACAAAAGACCTGGGACCAACATGGATCTGCAGCATCTTATATATCTTGCTGGTGAATGCCTGGTTTTGCAAGGAGCTGTATATAATACCCTGGTTACCACTGTACTCCAGAGGTCTCTGTTTTTGAGCCAAGGGTAAACATTCACATTAATAAAATGCAAAACAGTGCTTTATTACATTTTTAACAAGAAATCCATTAGAAAGCCTTTCAAAGATCAGCTGATCTTATTAAATCAACTCAGTCCAATTAACACAAAATTTAGAGAGACAAAGCATCTACCGTATAAACTCAAGGGAAAGAAACTATTTTTCTTACATTATTATGAAGACAATTTCATTACAATACACAGCTTTGCATAATCTGAACTAAAAGAACTCTGTGTGTTTAGGAAGACATTGAATTTATTTTTTAAAAAAGAAAGATGCATTTCCATAAACTAGCAGCTCATATTCAGCTATCAGATCCATTCTCAGAAGTGCTGAAGTTGTTGAGCAGTGAGTTAGTGGCACAATACTTCAGTAGGAAAACTCCAATTGGGCCATTTTGCAGGTGTCTGCAGCAAAAAGCCAGGAAGAGATGGGGCACTGTTACAGACATCTCTCTCTATTGCTTTGCAGCTTTTCCTTTTCTTCTTTTCTGCCAGGAAAGACTGTCCAGGATTACTGAGCTCAGTGCAAAACTTAACACACTGCTCACATTCACACTAGCATCTGTCAAGTCACTGGATAAACAGACAGCTGGTTCCTAGTGCCACACCATTGCAAAATGCTCAGAGGGTGATATATTTACCATTCTCCTTAGCATCCTTCCCATTTGAAGATGTCAGCTGCAACTGCACGCAGAATCCACTTCTAATTACACAACATACAGCAGACAGCCATCTTTTTAAGGATATAACTGAAGTAACTTAATGCATCCGTCATTACATACACATGCTATCACTTCTCTGCTGGAAATGACTGTCCCTGTAGCACACAATACCCTTCTTGATTTGCCACAGTACAAACCAAACAAATTATGTCCAGCATCTTGACAGCCCATGGACAATGAAAGCAAAAAATAAGTTTCACTTTGTAGCAAACAGATAAGAACAGGAGTAGCAAACAGCTCAGAGGCAGTAAGATCTTGAACTACCACAGCTATTTGTAAAACAAATGGGTTATTTGGGTGCCTTCTGCACAGGTTGCCTCTGACATGATCCTCAAAGCATGACTTTTCTGAAAGGGCAGAAAAGCACTGTGTGTGACTGAGATTTAAAGGAAGGGGTCTGAGAATTTGCTGTAGTGTGATTTCACTTTTACAGGAAAAATAGTGCTGTGGATATGCCAAATGTATGTGATCATGTTACATTTCAGCAGAATATATGCTAAATGAGCAGTACACATTGATCGGGGAATGGGACTCTGAAAATTAAAACCTTTTGTTCAATCTTAGATACATGGATAATCATAAAAACGATCCATTCTCCATATTATATACATCCAAAGTCAGCAAAAATAAGGAATGCTGACAGGGGTTTGCATGACTCCATAGTGATCCTGAGGAGCACACCAGGATGCCCTGTTGCCCATGATTTGAAACTGTATTTCAAATACAGTCTCTCAGAAAAGCTGGGACAGAATACACATGGTTTTGGAATGACAACAGTGGGAAAACAGGTTTGATTTCAGACATTAAAGATGAGGCATGGGATTTTTCAGAGATATAAAGATAACGGCTTCTAAATGGTGCCAGTATGATTTTAGAGAACAGTGACTCATCTTAACATGCTTTTTTACCAGAGAAACGGACAAAGAACCCAAACGTACTGCAGAAGCTGTAGCAAGTCTGACATTCAAATCTTCCTGGCCTGAAGAAATCCATCATTCTTAGTGTGAAACACAGCATTCAAAGTAAAACACAAAGTGCAGGGTGGGAAAGGATTCATCCCTCTCAGTGAATGCTTCAAGTCACTCTTCAGCTGGGTGCTCTTACCCCTGATATGTCTGTACCTGTGTTTCTTAAACTGCAACAGCACGCAGAAACCCCCCAAAAGGAAATGTAATGGTTAGGATGGAGATTATTACCTGGAACTGCATCAGGAATGTTGATAAACATTGCTTGTGTTGCTTCAGTACTGCTTCAGATATGGTGAACATGCTATCAGGACTGTGTCTGCCTCAGATGCTTTAGACCAAAGAGCTCAGGTCTTTCCTTACAGCATCTCTCTCTAGAAATCCTTAGAGCTTCTGTTTACAAATCCAACTCCTGCAAAAGCAAGTACTGGCTTTACTCCCAGGCATGAGAGATGCAGTAGCAGGCCCTGCAAGAGCACTCCCCAGCACCCTGACCGTTCTGAGATGGGTCATCACCTCATATATGACCACCATGACAGGGACTACAACAGGGCTGGGAACATTCAACATATGTACCTACAAACACACCCCTTCACACGGCTTGTCTGATGCTCGGGAGAGGCCAAAGAACAGCCAGAGCACTATACAGCCATCAGGAAGGCACATTATCTGTGATAGACTACCAGAAATCAAGACACGGCTGCAGGTCGGATGGGAAACACCACAGCCCTCTTTTCTCCCCTCAGAAAATCCACCCATAATCCCAAATTACTCCTTCTGCCTGTAATGACAATGGCCTGCAGTTTCCAGTTAAACAGGCTTTATAGGTGACAGATGCCAATCAGCAAGCCCTGCGTTGTGAGCTGTGGGAGCTCAGGACCTTTCAGGGGGAGGTGATAAACCTGCCGAAAGGTGGCACAGTGTGCAATGGCTGCACTGTTGGCTGGCTGCTCCAATTAAATTTTCATGGAACTCTTAAAAATAATTTCAGTGTAAACCACAATGTATGTGAGGGAGCCTAAATTAATAAAAAACTGTCTTTCAAGAATGAAGAATAAATGTAATCTGAGATCAATATTTATGAAGCTGTGATTAATTGACTGATGACCAAATGATTACAAACTTCTGTCTGAGGCAGCTACTCAAACGTATTAGCTTTGACAAAAAAAAAAATTAAAAAAAAATACAAACTGGGTCAATGAAAAAATGCATTCCTAATCAATTTTTAATAGCACTTAAGATTTTATGATTTTTTAAACTTTCCTTTTAATAATTAATCAGAAAAATGAATCTAATTTAAACAAGGTGGTATAAGGTGTTCTGTATCTGTTTGATGGTGTTCTTAATGACGAAATTCAATTAGGGCTGACTTTTCATTATAAATCTCTGGTTTTAAGGTACGCCCTGACTGGCTGGTAAACATTTGAGGCTGGGAGAATAACGGAGGTGAACTGCACTGCTCAGCACAATGTACTCATTAAGATTTTACACTGTTCATCCCAGCCTTCCCTCAGTTCCAACAAAAAAAAAAAAAAAAAAAAAAAAAAAAAAAAAAAAAAAAAAAAAAAAAAGTCCATGATATCTGTAATCTTTGTAAATTTTTCACTCTTTTCTGGTGTGTAGCAGCACTTTGGATTGTTCCTTGCTACATCTCAGGGGACAGATCCTCAGCTGGTGGCAGGCACCATAAGGTGTACTGAAAGGGTGTCATAATTACAGCTTAAATCAAGGCCTGTTACACCCATGTGTATATTTTGCCAGTAACATGCTCCATGGTTCAAACTCTGGTGTAAGGAATAACATTAGAGGTTAAACAGCAGCCAAAACTTGCAGAATAATGGCCCAGACTGAAAGATGTTGTCTGCAAGACTACACAGAACCACTGTTCTCCTGAAGTCAGTTAAATTTTGGAAGATAGAAGGTTTAGAGAGAGATCTTCTATGCATAAAAACTAGCTAAAATGGACCACCCCCTTTCTGTTACATTGCCTGTTTCACAAAGGCTTTCTATATACCAGCAAATAAGCACAGAATACAAATCATAACCTGTTTATCCATACCTCTTGATGGTCAGGACACCACCTAGTACATCTGTGACTCATTGCAACCAGTCTTTACTCAGGCAGTCCCTTTCAAAGCTCAGATGCTTAGGCTGAGACAATAACAATACAGGTGGGTTAGAATGTGCCTGCACAGCATAATACTTCTGGAGCTTCTTTAATGCCCACAGATGTTGTTCTAGTGTAATTCCATTTGTTTGGATAAAATATTCATCTGGAAAAGGGTCTAGCAGGAAATCAACCTCTTGCACGTCCCTCAAAAAGAAAAAGGGGTGTAGCCTAACATCCTAGGTATGCAAGCTGCACTGACTTCAGATGTAACCCAGCATTTCTACTTACTTGTTTGGCTCCTTGCTGACATACAGAAAGAAAAATTGGAAGTATCAGAAGGGCAAGATCAAAAAAAAATTTAAAAGGCCATAAAAAATTGGGGGGGTTCTCACTGAGCTTTGGGCACCTAAACGTAAGACGTCTACGTCTGAGGTAGTCACTTTGAATTCCTCTGTGGACCATGAAGCCTGAGAGCAGGTATATTCTACTTTAGAAGGAGATAAAGTTATAGCAGTTTGAATCAAATGGGAAACTGCGTCTTTAAAAGCGACTTGTCATCGTTTACTATTTTGTGTGAGGACTAACTGCACCAAGCTTACACAAGACTGTCAGTCTCAAACATTTAATAGCCAAGGCTATTCTTCTCTGCCCCCAGTTCACTTATCCTTTAGCCAGAGATTTACCTTCTGCCCTCCAGCATTCATTTTATCTCGTTTCTGGTGGTATGATATTTTTTTCCACTGCCAAAAGCCAAATCACTGTTTAAAAGAGATGAAATCCACCTTTGTTTTAAAATGAAAGCCACATGGGAAATCCCAAAGAGCAAGCATCAAGATGCTCAGGCAATACAGACAGGGGGTACCTGAGAGCTGTGTATTTTCACTGAATGGCCTCTGAAGGGCATCAAGAAGAAGGGATTAGGCAGTCAGCGAATCCCTGAGCCGGCAACTCACAACAGGAGCCAGTAAGGCCATCACTCTGCAGGGCTCATCAACAGTAAAATCCTGAACAAGGGGGACCTGTTTTCACCCTTCCTGAAAGCAGCATGCTTTAAGACTATGGGTTTGAAGTTAGTCACCCAGAATCCCACACTTCTTTACTCTCAGTTTTAAGGAACTTTCACTCTGTATTCTCTCTGTATTAAATCATGTAAAATCACCCGGGAAATCCTTCTTTAAGCTAAAGATCCAGCCTTTCTTCTCAAAGAGGAAACTCTTAAAGGCAAACCAGAACAGACTCCACTGCTGCAGAAGTGGATGCTGAGAGTGGATAGTCTGGCCTGGCACCATCTAGCAGTTTCCACTCACTTCTACCTCAGAACAAGAAAAGGAAAAACAAAACAGTGATTTATACCTATTTGTGCACGTGTAAACAATGACTTTCAAGTCAGGTTTTAATGGCACAAACCCACACATCCAAGCGTACCCAAACTGTTAGAAACAACTGCATTAGTTATTTATCGCTCATCAGCTGGGCTAATTAGCCAAGAAGACATGGATTTCACTGTTCACACCTTCACCTGCTCCTTGGTTTTTCTGCACAAGGTGCTGCTGTGAAACGCACACAGATCCAAAATAAAGGCAACTTATGCACTTTAAGCCAAAAATACAGTAACTTTATTCAGCTCTACGAATCAAACAATGTAAATCTCATGTTGAAAAACTTAATCCACTCAGTTTAGTACAACTACCAGCTTATGTTGTCTTACAACAGTTTCTGTCAAGATTTCATCAAAAAATTGTTTATTTTTATGATCATTAAGATTTTATATTTTCACTATTAATAATCTCAAGGTTTTGGGGATTTCAAGAACAGGTAGTGAAGTGGCTGAAGCATTTCACAAATAAACCCCCAATCCTAGGAGTGCATTGATGGTTAGGTTCTCAACTTCTAATCCATCCTTTTAACCATCATTTCTCTGTACATTTACTAACAGCGGTGGCCAGACACCATCTCCTGCCTGCTGTTTGATCCTTATGTCCCAATGCCTCTGCAGAGGCATGCCAGGAATTCCGGGAAGATTTTTATCTTTCATCCTTGCTCCAGCCTTTCTGCAAAAGCAACCTCCATCCTACAGAGACGACTGTGTTAGATAGCTTGGACCTTTTAAACATCCGTTACCTCCTGCAGTCACATTTTATTTCTCAGTTCCCCTTAGCTGCAGCGGACTGTTACCCCTCCAGATCCTTTCTCCTCAGTCTCTGCAGATTCACTCTCTCTCTGTTCTCCTTCTCAGTACTATGGAATTAAACATTTTCCATGCCTGAAGAGTTCGGAACATCATCCCATAAATTTCAACTAAACCTCAGGCGCTGCTAGATCACAAATAATTTTTGAAGTATTTGTTCACTGACTTAAGCATCCAACTTCAACAGAAATCTGCTAAACAAATAAGTTTAACCTTCTTACACAGAAAACATATTCCTTTTAGCAGCTTATTCAGAAAAATAATCTCCTTTATAAGCTATTTTTGGTTGAGAGAAAATATATTCATCCCAACAGAGCTTGCTCTGAACGGGTCACTTTCCAGTTACATACACTTTTTTGAAGCAGTGGAAGTCATGCCTTTGAAAGGGTTCCAGCTTTATCCTAGATTCATTTAAAAGAGTTTCACATGTCAACTGTTAGATGCATTTTCTTGCTTTTGATTTCTCTTTCATGCGTTTACCCTTTATGCTCTTTGTATTGTCTATTCACATTTTCTCAATAAAAATCAATATAAAGCTAAGAAAGATAAATAACAGGGATTCACTGCATTCATGTGCAGTTCGCTGGATGCACGATAAATTTGCTCGATGAATTTCAGGCTCCAGCAGTTCTCTTTAAAGCTCAAAACCCAATAATCTCATATCGCTCATGTGAAAATTCTCTAAGCACCCTCCCGCCTAAGAAGTAGGTTGATCGTGCCAGAGCTAAAAGCATCTCCTGGCAGTGGATGTCCACTCACTCCAGCTTGTCATAATTAATGGTATGTCCATTATGTTGCTAATTGGTTCTTTTTTTTTATTTATTAAATCATTTTTTCTGAAACTTACTAAAAAGTGTCATGTTTTAACATGTGACTACTCCATCCTTATCAAGTGAACCTTATTAAAACCTGTCCTTTCCCACCTAAGGATATGTTACCATTGAAGTCACCAGGCCTTGTCTACACTGAAATGTCACCATGGATTAGTTTGCTCGTTTTATTTGCAGAGACTTACCCATATCAAATTTAAATGCACCCGTGCAACTCCACTGTGTCGGCCTAAGACACTTTCCTTGTTAATCTTTGCATCCACAACTTTACGCTTGTTTGAATTAGCTGCTCAGCATTCTGAACATTTATCATGCGGCACAATGTTAAATCACTCAGGTCTGTAATTTTCAGCATCCTGTGGCACGTTTACAAGGAACTACAGGAATCCTGGGACTAAGGTCAAGAGAGCAGATTCCTGGGAGCCTCCTGTCCCACCAGCACCACTTTTCAGCTGCTCTCTGGCAGCCCCGTAAAGTGCAGCACCAAGTCTCCACGATTTGGAGAGTTGCTGGTGCAAGCCAGGCACCAGGCACATGCTCTCATCTGTGGATTTGACCCCTCAGTTTCCATGCATCAGAGCATCATTAGGCAAGTGCCCCCACACCTGGCACTCAAAGGGCTCGGGGGCTTATCACAGTTCTCTTTCCCTTGTCACCCTCAAAGCTACAGCCACATGGGCTTGTGAACATCCCACCTCATCCAATAGGCAATATTATGGGTTGGAAGTGAGGGGTTTTGGCTAGCTGCCTGCAGAGCAGGAGGGCAGCATGGGAGCCAAGGCACCAGACCGCTACTGAGTACCTGCTGCTGCAGCCTGATGGACTCGAGGCAGTGGGAAAGCGGGGCAGGAGTTATCTCTGGAACACGTTCCCATTTGTTGTATCGTATTCTGGCGTACAACACAAAAAGGGACATGGAGAACAGCACAGAGGAAGGCTCAGAAGAATTATCAGGACTAAACCGGATGCTTTATTTAATTCCGCACAGCAAAACCTGAACAAGGGATAGGTTTATATGAGGAAACGAAAGCCCTTGAACTCGCGTTAGTCCCCTCCTGCAAGGGCACTGTGTCTCCCCTCAGGAAGGCCGTGCGGAAGCCAAAACTTCCGCGGGAACCCCAGGCCGCCTGGCCTTACCCATGGCCGGGCCTTTGGAAGCGGCCGGCGTCAGAGCCATGACGGAGCCGAGAGGGGGCCACGGCTCCCGCCCGCCCTCCAGGGGAGCGCTGCAAAAGCGCGCACCGCCCCTCCTGTGCCGGGCGGCGGCTTGGCCTCGCCGGCTTGCCGTAG
>JAVHNF010094642.1:7013-19129 GCA_034783455.1 Micropsitta finschii
TATAATTGACTTTTCCTCTAGCATCTGTTTCCTAGGAGTGAAGATGACAGCGTGACACTAAGGAGGTAGTGTCTGAGTGTAGTTGGGCTATGTCCTTTCCAAACTCAGGGAATGGAACTCCCCACTGGTACTGGACACCCACAAGCATTGATTGCCATGGACAGAGAAGATGCTGGAGCATCTGCAGCACAGTGAAGTGTAGGTGTGCAGTTATCCACATTACCCCACAGATGTAGTTCCTGTTGGAGGCACTTCATCTCCCTTATTAGTGCATGACTTGTTTTGAAAATTCCCCAGGTGCCCAGAGGTGCAACTCTGCAAATGCCCAGAATGGATTAGTACTGGCAGTGCTGAACATCCTGGGCACCCTAACCGGACATATGTTTTACGTACTTGAGACCAAAAATCAGACAGCCTCTTAAGGAACTCAGTCCAGAATTTCTGCCAGCATACTTGGCTTGTGGCACCAGGACCAGACTCTACAGAAAACACAGTTGTGGCCACCACCTTCTTTTGAAGGTTAAAGACCAGGTCTTTTATGGTCTTTTTTTTTTTACTTCTTAAAGTTGTGTCACTCTGAAGGGGAAGAGAGGAGAGTATCCTAGCCTAAACAAATCATAACTCCAGAGAAGAGTGCATCTACTTGAGAGAGGGAAGGAGGCTGTGATTTCTCTCTTTCTTTCCCATTGTTTGTATATTTTGTCTGTAATTCTTAAGACACATAGCAGCTCTTGGACCAGGAACTGGAACCAAGGATTATCCCGTTCATACCTGGGTGTACGGCCTACCCAGCAAATTACACCCTTAGTCTTTCTTGCTTGTTCTCCAGTCAAATGAACCTGAAATTTTTCTTAGTAATGAGAAGACTCTCCCAGAATGGAGTCTGAGTCTCCTCAGCAGGGAAGGAATGAGATGTGTATTCCTGTGAGCTGTAAGAGTGGTCTCCTCCTGCACAAGGTAGGTGCCTTTGTCTGACCATGAGAACAGACTGTTTCTGCTTCAGAACCACAAGAGAACCACAAAAAGCATCCCACCCTGTGCACTCCTAGCTGTCACCTAGTTTCAGCTCAAGAACTTCCTGAGACAGATGCAATTTATATTTAGCAATTCCCAGTAAATTTCATTTCACTGGCAACTTCGATTTTCCACTACATCCTGTTTTGAGGTCTGGTTTTAGATTTCTAGTGGGAGTAGGATTCAATAGTCATTCCTCAGTTTTGCCTGCTGATTAATTTTAAGAACTTCCAGCTGGAGACTGTGCTGGTTTGAGAAGTCCCTCGTTGTCCATGTTAATTGCATGGGAAAACCATGAGATCAGCTTCCAAGGAGACATAATCAACATGACTTCACTTGAGATGCACTGAAGATTGCAATAAAAAGATCAGGAAGAAGAAGAAATAAGTACTAGTAAGAGACTGCTGAACTGCAGGAACAAAACTAAGTATATACTTGGGCTGGCATTTCCTAAAATGTCAAGTCGTAGGCTTAGTAGTTGGCAGGTGCACAAGGGGCAGAAAGAAATATTTCTGATAGCCTATTAGTCATTCATTTTCCATGATATTTAAATAAAAGGTAGGAGAAATTAAACGAACAGGGGTGTGAACAAGTGGGAAATGTATTTTCTCTCTTAATTGATGTGGCTGACTAAATAGCAGTGTTTTTCAGCTTCAGAAACAGAAATGGCTGTTGATGGGAATCATTATGTCTGTGCTTGCACTTCCTTCCAGTGAAAACTGCTATTACGATGTAAGTGCCTACAGAAGTAAAGCTTTTAACCTGCCCCTGCTATAGCATTTTATCATTATGAATTCCATTTCAGCATAGTGAGCTGAACAAGGTGCACAGATGAAGTGGGATACAATTTACTTTTACACAGCTAATACATTCCTAATTACACCTGAATAAATATTGAAAGAGGAATTTCTAATAACATTAACCATTACTCTCTTTTAAATGTGTTTTGCTGCAGGACTGTAATCACAATTTCAAGTATAATGAGGCAGAAGGCTTTTATTATTTTTAGCTTTCAGTAGAGTGGTGAAAATAGTAAGTATTTTTTAGCGGTTTCCCTACAAGAGGCTAATGCAAACATCAAGTAATGTGGAAGTTTCTGCCATTAATAATAAAAAAAAGCCATCCTGATGAACTTACAGACCTGAATTATTTTATCTGCAAAAGCTATAGAAAATTTAAAATCTCTGCAGAGGTGTTCTATATGGCTATACAGAAAAACTGTATAGATGTCGTCCTGCCTATTCATTGGGGAGCTGGAAAATGATGAGCTTTCTAAAACTGGGTACTAATATAAGCTGGTCCCAGACTAGGAGCTCTTGTCCCTTTTGGGGCTACCTGTCGCTGTTGGTCTTCTCTGGCCAGCCACTCTACTATCTTTCCCAAGATCACACACCCCAAGCATTTCCCAGACTGGCACATCTCTGCAGCAGGGACTCACTTTGCGCAGCTATTTGCCCTCAGCTAAGGTCACCGCTGCCAGAAACAGCATTTGGAGCTTTTCTGTTGTCCAAATGGGAATTTGCAACTGAGGATGGCTGAAGGGAGTGTATCTGTCTTGCCACACCATGGAGCAGCCATAGCAGAAGAGAGCTGGCATAAATGAAAGAACTAAGGAAAGAAAACGTGATTTGTTTTCCTAATGAAGCACAAGTGATAAAAGTTGAAGGAGAGAAAACTGGGCCATTAACAGAGAAATGTCACTGGTCTCATAAACAGCTGCTCATTTAAGCCTAGGTTTCTGGTCCAAGGACTGTTTTATCTGCATACAGATTGATGTATGCTTGCCCAGGAGATTATCTGGTAGGTTTAAAAAAAGGTTTCTAAAAGCCAAGTACTAATATATGACAGCAAAAACCTCGAAGAAATTATTACGGCCTTAAATACAGTATAATCTGATCATTTGTATGGCTTTTATCTTATTTTAGAATTCAGATTCATCTTCTTGTGATAGGTATCACAATCCTCAATATGCTTACATTGAAAAGGAGGGGATGTTAAGGCTGCTGACACAAGCCCTGTTTCAGATTTCTTGTCAAGTCACAAAAACAGAGCTCAAGTCCTCAAATATTAGTGGTATAACTCTTTTGAATAGTTCTCAGATACGCTCTTAGCTGTATCCAACAATAATAGAGAGCAGGAGGATGGAAGGGAGGAGTAGAAAAGGGAATCTCGTCTAGAAAAGGAACTCTGGTCCCTCTAGTGTTTCCCTAGCTCCGGCTGCCACCTAGTGTTTTGCCAGGCAAGGTGAAGTGCATGGCTTATTTGAGCCTCTGTGAATCTCAAAGACTGAATTCTACTCTCCAAGGGGAGGAATATTTGGCACGCAAGTTGAGGATGAACTCCTATGAAATTAGTTCTCAAGTATTTGAGATAGTATCACATTCTCCGAATTAACTGTTTCACATGGTTGTGAATGTATCTTAAACTCTGCTAAGGACAGACATAACAAAACATAAACCCTTCACTGTAGAAAAAGGGGTAGACTTCTGTTCTTCTCAGCTGCTGTGGTACAGTAGCTGCTGTTGTATTCTGAGCTTATTTTCCTTTCACTTCAATGGGTGTACAGAAGACCTAACTGAAGCAACACTGGTATAGAGAATCATCCCAGTGTAAAATCCATCACTGCAACTATGCAGAACATAGTATGACACACAATGTATAAACTCGGACTAATGTAGCAGTCATCAGCAGGCAATAAGCTTCTGGAACAGGATATATATACACACAATTTTCAGCACCTTACTAGCTTAAATTGTGCTGGAAATTATTTCTGCTCTGTTGTGGAAGATCTAATCCATCCTCCTCAAACAGGTACGAGTTTATAGCTCTAATACAGTAACATAATGCCCTCTCAGCTGAGTTCAGTCCTCCAGTTTGTTTGTTCCAATGTTGCATATGGCTTTGTAGCATGTCAGATTTTGCCTTGTTTTAGCAGGTAGATAGTGGACAGCAGGCAGAGAAGACATTTCAGAAGCTCCTGCTGATCTTTCAGAAGCTGTGGATCTTTGTATGAGGACTGTAGATACTAAAGAGTGATGGGACAGAGCACATTCACTGTCACCTTTGCTGTGGACAACCAATAATCCAGAGATTGAATGGATTATACTGTCCGGATTTGGCTGACTCTAGCTCTGGCAGAGACTCTTGAAGTATCACATCACTGACAATACATTTCTGATGCCTGGAGTTTGTGCAAATAAAGGAAGCTATGCCAACTGCTGTAGATCCCAAAACAATGTGATCTTGGAGAATTGTGAAGCAAACTCACAAGTAATGAATAGAGCTGAATTAGCAGCTGGCTTTGAGAGAACAGGAAGAAAAGAAAGAGATGCCCCTTATTTAGACTGCTTTATACTGAGATCGTAAGTTGATGTTTTATATCTAGTCAGAATGTCTAGTTCACACTGAGGCATCAGAGTATGCAGAACCAAAAATCATAGCTTTGGGTCATAGATATAATGACGAATAATCCATTTCACCGCGGGTTTTCCACCGGGTTGCTTAATAGGGCTGGATGAGAACCTGAAACCTTTAATGACTTTGTCTTTGGCAGTATTTCATTCTGGGAAAAGCTATGATGGATTGAATCTACAGAAAATCCTGCTTTGAAGAAGCAACAAAGCTTTGCAGGTTGTCATAGCAAACAACTACAAACTGTCAGCAAATTAATTAATGGAGAGGGTTAGTGAACAGGTATAGTAGGTGGTAGTCTACAGGTGATAGACTAAGGCTACTTTTCATGCATGCCAGCACTAAAAAATTCAGTATTACCTATTTTGTAGCATTGATTGTTTTAGTCTTGGGCTAAAAATCAGCACATCTACTCCAAAGACCTTCATTAATAAAAACAGCAGTAGGCTCTGTAGCAACCATAGTGATGCTGACCATTGGGTCAAATTCTCAAAGTAAAAGGAAGGGGCTGGTTAAATTTGCTCATAACAATCCTTTCATTTCCAGTACTTATTTCTCAGAATTTTTCACTTGCTCCAGTTGCTGAATCTGTGTTGATGTCTTCCTTCTAGCACGTTTAAGTTTGTCGAGATTCAAACCATAGCAAACTTTACCATCAGAAGTCATGAGTTAATCACTGAAAAGCTGTGCAAGAAAGCTTCCTGTGTACTGAACTGTTGATGTCTTATGAGGAATATCCGTGATCTTAATTTGACAGTCTATCTGTTCATTCTGTGGTAACTAGTATTCTTTCCTGATTAGCTTTTGCTGGGCAATGAGACATCTTGTAAATATATAAACTTATAAATTGTATATAAAAAAATAAGTATCTCAGATTATTATCTCTGTCACTACATCTTTCAAAGCAAAAAAACCAAGTATTATTGTTCTGAACATTCAGGAACTACCTTTCATATCTAATCTCTCAAAACCATTTTGATTACACAGCATCATAACTTCTGTAGTATACTAGAAAAACAGATTACTACAAAAATTTGCCAAAACTGCAGGCTAGCACAGAACAATAAAGAAAATGCCTTTAAATTGTATAATTGCATTTTGGTGTCCTTTCACATGACGAAAGAAGTGGCCAATATTAGATGAATATCTGAGAAGATAATGCTTAGCAAAGCAGCAAACAACAGGGATTTCTGATCCTGCTGAAAGTGAGAGTGAAATTAAAAACAGACAATTAATAAAAGCTACATTTATGGAGTAAAAAAAAAAAAAAGAGGAGGCTTGTATCCAATGCAAATAGTGAGAGAGCCAAAATGGGAAATTCATATACATTTTTCCTTGAAGAGCATTATTAAGAAAGATAACAGCAAGAAACCTACATGCTTCAACCAGCTCATGGGCCTTCAAAATGAATCACAGCTAATATAGCCTGTAAAGTTTGAGTTCTGAGGTTCGAGATGATTCACATTTCAAGGTGTTGGAATCTTCATTCTAAAAACCTCCTGCAGGTGTACACATAATCCCACTTATCTGAAGGCACAGTGGCTTATGATCTATGCATATCAAGAAAAAAGTGCTCAACTCAGGGAAAGTCTGAAGCTCACAAACCCAGCTTGCTGGGATGCAGCACTGTACTCTGGTAGATGTTATAAAAGCATATCTGAAGTCGCTGCTGCTAAAGTGTATTTATTTAAAATGTGTTCTCCCACCTCAAGTATTTCTTAGACATGTCTCCATCTCACAAATAAACCCGTTCAGAAAAGTTACGCAGAATTTGTTATACAAAAGCAACAGAAATGGTACAGTTAATATACTTCTCAAGAAATAATTACAGTCCCACCTTACTTGCAGCAATAAAGTTACAGTGAAATACCTAAAACTTTTCTGTCCTTGTCAATGGGAATTTAAAAAGTACAATTAACCTAAGTCTGTCTGTTTTACAAGACCATTAGCTGATCTCAATGTTACTCATCTGGCATCAACTTCAAATTAAATATTTCAACAAAATATGCAAAAATCAACTGATAAAAAGGACTGAAATTTATGAGATGAGATCTGTTAAAACTTCAAGAGAGAGAAACACATTTTCCAAAATAAAAACAGCAGTACAAAGCCAGGTTTTCCAAAGCACTGCTGTGTCTTGACTGGACCACCAATGAGACACAAGTGTTTTCTTTAGGAAACTTTAGACATGGAAAAAAATCAGTCTGAAAACCAATCTAAGTTAAACCTTTTTTTTTTTTTTTTAAAGTGCATTAATTATTTGAACAGTACACTAATACTTTTAACAATCTTAAATACAAAAGATCAAAGAACCAGTATAGTTTAAAAGTTCAGAACAACTGACACCAAGAATGAAATTACTAATATTCTTAGATTTATAAACCCTTTAGGTTTAGATACGCATCTTCTTTTGTGTCTGTACACTCTACAACATAGGGGAAACCTGATCCTGGTTGGACACTGCTTTCATAACTTACAGAAAATTACATAAAAAATCTGGACTATGGGCTTATTTTCTTGCCAGCAGTTTAATGAAAATTCTTTTAGACTGTAATGCTTCCTTAACTTTGAAACACACTCATCCATAAGAAACCCAATAAAATTAACACAAATTATAACTGCTGAGAATACAATAGAGGACCTAGTATCAGTTGATTCCAATGGTCAAATGCAAATCATACTTCATCTTAATTGACATTAAGTCCATTTGCTGATAGAAGGTATGCTCAGAACTTATTTCTGGAATATACACATTTCCTGACACAGTAAGTACTATTTTTGCAACTGCAATATGAATTTGCAAGTGCACTGGCCACTTAAGAAGCTAAAGAAGTGACTGTGTTCATCTACCATAAGAAAGATAGAACAATGACTACAAAAACAATGACAGCCAAGTAATAAAGGCTTAAAATTAGAGCCAAAACTACAAACTAAAAAAAGTTTGGAAATGTATGGACTACCTCTACAAAAAATGTAGCAAGGTAAGGAAACAGATACACTGATGACACTGAAGAAAACAACAGACAAGTTAGAGAAAGACTGGTTAAACAGCAGTGCCTTAATCTTTTGGGGTTCGGGATCTGATGTGATGTGGTGTTAAAACAGTGAATTTCCGTTTGTCACTGACAGAACTAGATATTTTTATTTATCTACACATCAGAGAAACTCTTGCTATGCCATCCATTGCAGTATAAAACTCGAAAATCTTAGTAGTATGTATTTGCTTGTTTTTATAGATCTTTATGTAATTGTGATGTTAAATAAAATACCTAACAGTAAAAGCTAACTTAGAACATTGATCCAACCTCAAAACACTACATAGCAGTCACGCCAATACTCAAAGACTACCATCTATCTATCTTTTTTATCAGGTTCAAGGTGTAGAACAACCACCACATGGGACTATGAGACACTATATAATTACATTTAAGGTGTAGCTTTGGCATTCAGTTAGTTGCATCATCCCTTTTCAGAGGAATTACTTGAAGTGCTTTGGCTATTCGCTCTCCTATAGCTTGACTGCTTGCTGCAATTATTCTTCGAGACATCAAATCAAATGGTCCACCTAGAAATCAAAGCAAGCAAAGTAACCAGCTTGTATCTAGATAAAATTAAAAGTTAGTAAGAAAATGAGCATTGAACAAAACCAAAAAAGTCAAGTGTAAATGACACTTCACTATTTAGGACCAAGTTTGGCCCCTGGAGAAAAATGCATTTAACATAACAGGTACCTCATATAAGCTACATTTAAATTCTCTTCAGTGTTTGGTTACTATCTTTTTTTCACTCTTCCAGGTGCTCAGCAAAGGGACTAAAGGTTGTCTGGTAGCTTAAGAACATACAATTGACTCTCAGTCTATTAACTGGATGGGAACTCTGTTCAGTAGCAGTAACTTGGAAAGACTGAAAAACCTATTTGCTTTCTCATTTCAGTTATGTTTTGCTCCCAATTAACTATTTAAAAGCTAATTTAAAAGCTAAACTTTCATGCAGTGTATTTACCTGATACATCTAGCAGTACTCCTCCTGCTTCAGTAATAATGATTCCAGCCCCTGCCATGTCCCAGCAGTGAATCCCCATTTCATAATAGGCATCAGCTCCACCTGCTGCCACGAGGCACATATTCACAGCTGCTGTACCAACGGCTCTAATCCTAAAGGAGAAAGATGATTCTTTTAACTGAGAACAGCTTGTCCGAAAGCCACAATGCCTGTGTACACTGCACCAAGAACACAGAAGCATTGCATGCAAAATGAACTAAGCTAGACAAAACATGATAGATGTGAAAATGTGATGCAGCAAAACAAAAAACTGGGAATGAAATCTTGCTTGAGCAGCTTGAAAAGTTCCCCAAAAATAGATAATTTCCAGAGATCACATTTATGTATTCTGTTAAACAATTCTGGTTTAAAGTGAAAAGACCTCTTAAACAATTTTTTAACCTAAAACATATCATGGAAGACAGCTACCCATGGAACAGTAACAGATACTCTGCTTTTGAATACAAGAATTCAAGTGGAGTGTGCACTGCTCTCAGTGCTGAAAAAGGTTACTTCAGTTTCTCTGGTAATGCTCAGCAGGCATCTCTGACTTACAAAAAACCCTAACAGCAGTAATCACAAAAAATAACTTACACAGCATAAATTTAATCTAAATTTGGATAACCTCATCAAAACCCTTGTGTTACAAATCCCAGTTTCTTCTGGAAATGTTGATGTACTTAGTAAGTGTGACTTGTACAAGTAACTGCAGTTACTTCAGTTATCAGTAAAATGTACATTAAATTGTAAACTGATAGAAGCTAAGTTACTGCAAGAAGCAACTAAATCAATTCCAATCTGAATTTATTGTTTCCAAATAAAATACTGAAGTTGAACTGACACACACCTAAAATGTATTCCCTACTTACAATTTAGGATATATCCTTTAATGACATCAGAAGACTTTTTGGAAGTAGAAAAAAAATCTACATGTTAAGTGTCAGAACAAGATTACTCAGAATCTCAGCATAAAAGTACAACCCCTTATAGATCAGAAATGCGAGTAGAGCTGAGAGTAGACAAGAAACTGTCTACTGAAACCAGTTTTAGATATAAAATGGTTTGTGGAAATTTAGGCTTTGGCTATATTTCTGCAGGAGAGGAAGCAGGGAATGTAACCAAATTAATAGCAGTTTATGGACAATTTCAACTACTTGGACAAATTAAAACTTTATAGTGTTGAAAGAGAAAAGGGAGATCTTCTTTTGTCTTCTGACACATATTAAAAAACACTATGATTTTCATTACAAGAAAAGGAACCTAAGAAATGTAACACAGCTTCTGTTCATCCAGTTTTACTCCTTGTGGGATTGGGGGGGAAGGGGAGGAGCTGGTGGGGAAGAAAGATGCACAAAATTGTGTTTCATTTTTTAACAGTAAATACAATGCTTTTTAGTCCTACAAAATCAAACATGCTCTGCTTCTCAATACTGGTTCTTTGGATTATCTAATATATGTCCCCACTTGAAAAAGTTAAACACATTTACTAGAGTTTCTTTGCAGAAGCTACTAGACGAAAACATTTAAATCATATTTCACATTTAAGGTGTAACGCAACCAATCCTTCCTAAAGATGATCACGTTTACAATACTAACACTATCAGCAAGTATGAAAAATAAAGAATATCTTACCCGTGGATAGGAATACTGAGAAGCCTTTCCATGTTAGAAAGAATTATCTTCATAGCTTCTGGATCACGATTTGATCCCAATTCTGTTACTAAAAGGGATTTTGTAATGTCTGGAAAAGAAATAAAACCTCACTTTTCAGACAACACAACTTACATAGTAAAAGTAATTAGCAGATTTTACTTGTTTTCCTTCCTACGAGACTGAATAAAAGGTATTTTAATATAAATACTGCAAATATCGAATGCATAAAAATCTCTCTTTACATGGAAAATAGCAGATAAGAAAAAAAAGCAAAGCATGATCTGGCTCAACTGTGCATCTACATTAATCAGTGCCATTAGTAAATAAAATTCTATTGCTATAAAATAGATCTTTTAAGATCCTCAGATCTTTAAGGTCCCACTTTAAAAGTGGATTTAACTTCACACAGGGCAGTAAGTCTACAAGAGTGATACTGATTCAAACCAGTAGTTCACACCTGGAAGAAGTTGAATTGTGTCGTAGATTTGTTACGGGCTCTTAAAGAACAATCACAGAAGAATTACAGACATACAAGGAATTAAAACCAACCAACCAAAGAACCACAACACACAGGTAATAAAATCTTAAATTGCTGAGTCCTGATTCTGCGAAGATCACAAGCATGCTATATGCATCAAAGAACATAAACTGTTTCTCAAAGCCAAACAATCCATGGCCAAAACCAGCCTCTTTGCAAAACAAAACTATGAGCTAAGAAATAGGAATATATCAAGTTCTAAAACCGCTGATGCCTCATTTGCAAAAAAAAATGTAATTACCAGAAATAAACTACTCAGTCCACCTTACCTTTTTGGCCTGATACTTGAAGTTTCTGACCATTGCAAAATGCACCTTTTCCTTTTCTGGCAGTATACATCTTGTCTTCTACACAACTATACACAACTCCAAACTCTATCTGCAAGAAAAAGTAGAAGTACCTTGGCATTTTTCTCTTTCTTCCTATTTACGGTGAAAATACATATCTTAGTTATAGTTAGCAACAAGGAATTAATTTGGGTTTGATTTATTAGATATTAAGTAATAAAAAGTATACCTTTTTGTTTACAACAAAGCCAATTGAAACTGCCACAAATGGAAACCTACAAAACAAAACATTTCACTAATTTACAGTGAGATACTATGCTTCTTTCATTACCATGTTTACTTTTAATGAAAACAATATTCAGTTAAATGTAATGTGTATTTCAAAAGAAACTTGGACTATATAGGATATACTAGTTTTCTGGAATTTGCACAATTTGCTATGAAAACAGACCAAGCAACATCAATTTCCATTTAAAATACGCACTTTTCCACCCACTGAAACTAAGCCTGTTACAGCTTAGGGACTGCCATCCCTGTTACAACTCCTATTAGCTCAGGGACTGACATTTTATAGCCAAATATAAGCAAACCTATGTGCTACTAACCATGCTCACAAGGAACAAGCTGGCCAAAATGGTCTTGTCAAAAAAAGCAAGCCAGCTTTCCCCCCACCTCCACTTCCTACACCAAAGCAATGAGAAAGCTACTGGAGTGAGAAGGAAGGATACATGGGAAAGAGTGAAGGCAGTGGGAGTATATGGGACAGGGTGGGTTGCATCGCAGTCTAAGTTTTTAACAATCAATCATTTATTATTTTTACTCTTCAAAATTTGCAGTTCTAAAACATCTGCTTTAATTACTAACTGCAAAAAAATACAGGCTTTGAAGTCTGTAAATCCACCAGAATAGGTTATTTTCTTACAACTTCTGAACATGTTATTTAGCAGGATTCAGCAGCTTTTTAAAGCTGTGGTGCACACAGTAGCAGTCATTTCAAACTTGGAATCAAGTACACTCAGAAAATCTCATCAGGGCTAAAATCTATCATGTTTTAGATAGAAGGAATAGGGAGTCAGCATTACACTTGAAAATCCCTTCCTCATCCTCCTGCAAAATACCATTAGACAATTACTGGTAATATTCTGCTTGCTTTCATGGCAGCAGCTCCTAAA
>JAVHNF010094653.1:2212-13223 GCA_034783455.1 Micropsitta finschii
AGCAATTTTGTTGCTCTCACTCCTGCTTGGGATGTGTCCACACACAGCACAAAACAGACTTTAGCTGCCATCAGTTACTTTTAATGGACTGTAGTTATCTTCTATGGCAAGATACTACTTCAAAATTATAACTTACATTACAGAGCTTTAATGTATTCATAAAGGTGTCATTTTCTAGCACACTGTAATCAGAAAACACCTAGCTATCCCTCTACAGGTTGCCTAAGAAGTGATTTTGATCTTGATGGAAGTTAAACAAAGGAATGGCTTATTGATGGTGAATCCTCAATGCTATAGAGCGATTCTAACTTAATGCTGTTATTTCTGCCATCTCCTAAATGCTACAGAATACAGAATATACAGATGAGAGCAGATGGGTAGAAGCAGGCACTGTGACAGCAACTATATTGCTGAGAGACAATCAATAGAGGTTTTTTGCTTTCTTACATGGCAAAAGTAGTAAAGAATTCAGTTTAAGCACATTCATAACTTCAAGCAGTAGAGTTGGCCTTAACTGCTTACCTATGACCTTCTGTCAGAATCACAGAATCACAGGCTGGTTTTGGTGGAAAGGGACCTTAAAGCTTATCCAGTTCCAACCTCCTGCCACAGGCACGGACAGCTTCCACTGGAGCAGGTTGCAAAGGCATCAACTTTCAAACTTAAAATATCTTTCTAAGATGCCAGGCAGACTTCATCCCCTCTTATGTACTTATTCATCAGTCATCCTGTACTGAAGGATATGAAACACTTTTTAAATGGGCTGCATCACCAGTCACAATCTGAACATAGGCTTGGCTTTTATACGTAAAATATACATGTATATTAGTAAAAAAAATCTGATAATGGATATCTTTATGTGCAGTATGTCACATTAAGTATTACCTTTCCCACAAAGAAGATGTACTTTGTATTCTCAATAACTTAACAATACCCATTTTCCACTTAACATCTAAACTTCATTGTGTGTGTAGCCTTTGGTGTGTATCAAGAAGAAGACATAAGTCATAACTTCAGTGTAAATTTAGCTAAGTCACAAAATGACTATCAAAAGGTACTGGAAATGGACAAGACAGTAAGTGAAGATTAATTTGCCTTTCTCAAGAGATGACACAAAATGCCTACAATGAAGATCTTTTATTTGCGACCATTAGTTAATTGCGTTGTGTATTTGGTTCCAAAAGATGTTCAAATGATGACGTGGTTGACCTTGCCTACATGACTAATGGAGTTGTTATTCATTCACATCTCACAGCATCCAGAGCCATTACCCAGACTTTAATTTTCATATCCTGGAACAGAAAAGGCAAACTCTGCAGGGAGGCAACCAGAGGATGCTGTCAAATTGCTCAGCCTGCTAAGAGGCTGTTTCTAAGCCTAAGTTAGTAATATTCTAGCTGTAAAGTTAGGATCAGATTTGTGGAATTAGATCAAGCTGTAAAAGTTATACAAAGCAAGATTCTGTTGGCTCGGGGGCTTTTTGGGTGTTTTGGCTTATTTTTTAACAGTCAGCTGGGACTAAAGTGTGGTAACAAAAGCACAAACCATTTAGATTCACCATTAAAAATGTACCCAACATTGTATTTAAATGTGAAAAAAGAAAAGTACTGAAGAAATGAACAAAACAAGCTTCAGTCACAGGAACTTTGCCTCGTCTAAAATTTACAGCTTTAAATCATGTGAAACTGAATTGCTATTTAAAGTAAATTCCCAAGGTTTACACAAAGCATGAGAGCTTGATCCTTTGAGGAGCTGGCAGCAGCAATATTAGACACTCAGCACCTTCCTAGGACTGAGCCTTCTCTTCCTCTGTAAATTAAGATGATTTAACAGAACTGGTTTGAGATTTTAATCAGCTGTGATGTGTTATAAGACGTCAGTGTGAAAACATAACAGTGGCTGTAAATTAACTCTTGAAGTCTCAGTGATCTTCACTGTACTATCACTTTGTCTTGTCATTGCCATTAATCTCAGACTATTCTGTCCCCTGTCAGGTCTGTCCATCCGAAGTGTCTGTTGGAAAGCAGACAGGCTTTTAGCAGGGACACAGGACAGTGAGATATTTGAGGTGCTAGTAAGAGAGAGAGATAAACCCATGCTGATTATGCAGGGCCATTGTGAAGGGGAGCTCTGGGCCCTGGCAGTCCACCCAAAGAAGCCTTTAGCAGTCACAGGCAGCGATGATCGATCTGTACGGTAAGGCTGGATCTTATTTCTTGTCTTACTCATTCATGCTCACATTGATTTGTCATTTCTTTATTTTAAGACCCCATTAAGCTTTTTCCTCCCATGTTTTTCATGAGGGAAAAAGCAGCTTTGCTTTTTCTCTTCAGCCCTCATATTTGGGCTCCACATATTGTATAAAAGTAATCAGAATTGGTGTTCAAAACACTCTGGGTTTATATTCTCTGCTACAAGTACTATTTTGAACAGCAGGGGTAGGTATCTCAGTGGAGAATGGTCATCTCCCACTTCTGGCATAAACTTAAAACCTAAGTAACTTTGGCCGATGGTTTACACAGCAGGAGTCTGCCTCAGCCTGGAGTGTTAGAAAATCTGATCTAAAGCCAATTCAGTTAAAATGCCACAAAATGAGATTAATGAAAAGGTGCTGATGTGCCCCGATGAAGATCTTTGAGATGCTTAGTTGTAGCACCTGTGCCTCAGGGCTTTGTAGCAGAGATCTGAAATTTTGTACGCGGATATTGTGGATGTATTTGTGGAAATTGTCACCAAGTCAGGGATGCTCTTTTCCTCTCCCTGTTAAAATCTGGCAAATTGATAAGCCCCTGAAAAAACACTAAGTGTTTTTAATAAAGTAAGACTTTATGGTAAGGTTTGGAGATTAGGCAAAGATTCTCACTGTAATGATGTCCTCCCATACCCACACAGCTGCTGGGCAGAGCCACTGCCCTTCATGACTAATTATTTACTAATTATTAATTTAAGAGATCGAGATTTTCCTGGCTGCTAAAACTACCCCTGGGGACTGGAGAGATTTGTGGGAGACCTGGCTTTATTATAGTGGTCTCCTGAGTCTTTCCTCAAACTGTGAGTCTTCCTTTATCCTGCAGCACAGCACACACAGTGGGGTTCATTGCAGCTTAGTATCCCAAACTCTGGTACCCCTGATGTCCTCATTAGTCTTTTCTCCTACCCCACTATCCTGGTTTCTAACCCCTCCATCAGGGTTTTCTCCAACCCTATGCCAGATGGGCTATGGCAGCTTTTCATCTTATCTAGATAATTTGATTGCATCTTTTCAAATCAACCCCAGGCAGCTACCAGAGTCTTTCAGTTTTATGGACAACTAGTCAACCTATTTCAGAAACACACCTGGATTCTACCACTTGGGAAAAATCCATTTCCTGCCATATATACAGCTTCTGATTTACGCTGCTTCAGATTCCACATTATGATTCCCCTCTGCATTGAGGCTGGTCAGCTGGAATTTCTTTTTCCCTTTCCTTTCATTTTACTTGCACTGATTTGCTGTTCCTGCCATCCCTCATCTCATTTTAACCATGATTAAAACCCAGAGTGTGAAACTAATAGAACTGCCAGTTGTTTGCCACAGTCATCACCCTGTTTCCTACACCTTAGTATGATTTCTTTCAGTTTATAAAACCCATAAATAGTCTCTTCTGCTTGAGTTTGTCTACAAAGATGTATGGACAGGCACAAGTTCACACTGCCTGCTTTCTGGTGGGATGTAAGCCAGTTCGGAAACAAGCTGCAAAGCTGGGATTAGCATTGTGCTGCCCTCAAGCTAATAAGCCTTGCTAAGACTTTGGATCTCTTGTCTTGGGCTCATCTCTGGGTTAGTGGTAACTTAGCTCTGGCTTGGAGCTGGGAGATGTACTGCTGGCTTAAATTGTGCTGGGATAAACTCTTGCCCCTCTGTGAAAGCCTCTGCAGGCAAGCTCTTTGTGCACATACAGACTTCATTAGTGGTGTTCTTATGATTATTATCATTGTTATGGTTATTCTATTACTGCTGCCTTTGGACATTGCCATTCTATAAAATGTCAAAAGGCAGCAGTAATATGCAAGTATAAAATACCTGGTTTTGTTAACATCGCAGGTATTTTACTGCGCTACATCACACATTCATTTAGCAGTTGAGGCGCTAGAGAATGTGGGATTTGAATTCTGGTTCAGACAGAGGTATTTTTTATGTACTGTGGCTTCATGTGAGGAATAAGAAAGTCCATAAAAGGATTATGGATCTTACTTCTCTCACCCCTGCAATAACAAAATTGCATTGACAGGAATGTTTCTATAGTACGGTGTCAGTTTTCTTAGTATTTGGTTATCCCATTATTTTGAGAAGAATTGCTATATAATATAAATCTAAATTGTTCTACAAATAAAAGTATTTAGTGGGCCAGATTATTTTCATGTCTGAGATGTCTAAATGGAAAGGACCTCTGTAAGTTGAGGAGAATTACTGTAGCCTTTCCCTTGTGCAGCTGAGAGAAGGCTCTAGCCAAATACAGCGTTTTAAACTTCACAAGTGTACCAACTAGGAGAGCTGCCTGCTTCCCACCTCTTCCAACAGGAAAAAACCCACCATTCTCATCTGAGTGCAAAGAGCCACACAGAATCAGTTATTACATTTGTTCAGTGGACCTCACATATGTCTTTTTGTAATGTGCTGTTAGAGCAGCTACCTGAAGGGCGACAGGCAGCTGCTCTTCCACTGCACTGTTGTCTGGAATGGTCTTCTTCTCTATTCCTGCATTTGTGAGAAGATTGATTAGAAACCTGGCTTTATACGAGTGTATTTGAATATTTATACCGCTGACTTCTGTGTGGAGCCTTGCTCTGCCAGTTGAATGGAACAGCAGCAGTGAAGCTCCTGTCATCGGCTATGGCTTTTTCTGCAAATGAAGAGGATACGAGTAACCCTCCAGGGAGGCTGTAATCAGTCTGTGCTCCAGTAAATAAACTCACCCGCCAGAGAGGTGGCAGGAAAGTCTGGAATGCTGGCTAATAAAGTGATGTTTCACGAGCCCATCTGGGTTTCCTAAAGTCAGTTATTTAAACAACGCAGAGGAACATTGTTGTAGAATGGTAGAAACACCTGATTTGAAAACGCAAGCACTTCTTACGTGGAAATAGTTTCCTTCTCTGACTCTTCCAAAAACAGCGTGCAGAAGTATATTGCCAGGATAGAAACTTCTGCTGTTTTCATAAGGCTTTTGTTTTGTCAGTTGTTTATACAAATGGCTTCAGGTGTGCAAAATGCTTGTCTTTTTCCTTATAAAATTACAAAGCTCATGTTTGGAATTACCCTTCTATTGATTCAAAAAGTGGTTTGTTTGATTTTTGAGAAACTGGAATTATTCTGCTTGTGTTGCCAGGGATTGCCGTTACACTTCTAATGCATTGAACAAAGTGATTCATGGGAAAGCAACAGTTTGGAGGCAGATTTTATCCTGGCATATCCTTTGAAATCTTTCCAAATCCTTTCTGGTTTGGTCCTCATTGTGTTGGGCTCGTAGCTTCTGCCTCGCAAGGCTGCTGAGATTCTTGCATCTGATCCTACTTCTGTTCTGTCTTTGAAAACAGTTTCAGCATCCCACATCCATTTTGTTCCCCAGGAAGAACAGAGAAGCCTTTTCAAGTTCTTTCTCATCCTTTCAAGTTCTTTCTCATCCTTTTCAAGTTCTTTCTCATCCTTGAATTCTTTCAGCCTAAGAAGAAACCAGCATCGTTCAGAGTAGTTGATTCTAGACTGATCCTAACACTTTACCATGACAAGGCCCACAGGGTTTCTGCTTGAAAGGGAATGCTCAGGTCACAGATCTCCATCCTTTCTCAGTGCAGGCAGCCAAGTTCTATAATCCTTTCACTAAATTTATCAAACTCTGGCTTTACTTTTTTCTCCTGCTTGTCTTACTTCAAGGCTGTTACTGCTGGGGTGGACAGAAACTTCCTTCTCTCAGGCTGTATTCACATTCTGTTGATGCTGTTTGTTCCAGTGCCAACATGGTCCTTCAACCAAACTGTTTCTCCTTTGACATTTATCTTACTGATGTGTTTTTGGAAGCAATCCTAACCCCTTCCCAGCCTTTGTTTCACTAAGGTATAAAAATTGAATTCCTTTGGTCATCTTTGATGTGATACAATCTTCATTCTCTTAATCATCCCATTAATCCTTCACTGCATCTGTTCCTGGTTTTATTCCAATCTTTGGATAATTCATAAAGAACATGCCAGATGTGCGCTATTGCTTTTTGTATACCTCCTGGAATAGCACCCAGGATTTCATTTCTCCTGTCTGCAGCTCTGTCAGTGATCATAAAAACAGCATGAGCTCTTCCTCCTTTTTGCCGGTTCCACTGAGCATACAGCATAGTGCTAGACACAAGACTCTGAAAGTATGGGCTTTGCTTAAGTTTCATTCCATGTCTGTTTGTTTCATCATCAGGAAACCTGTGTTTCTTCCAGCAGGATAAATCCATCTCCGGGTTCACAGTGCCACCCAGCTCGCTGTCCATAGCAGATCCCATCAGCATTCTCATCTCCTGTGCCAGTGTCTAGTGGGAGTATTAAATGTCACTATCCCAAAGCCTGTACTAGAAATGTCAGTACTATCTTCCAGCCAGCCAGCCTGTCTCTTTCTGTAAAGCTTGCTATAAAACTTCATCCAATGTCACATTGCACTTCTTGGATAAATTGTCATTTTCTTGAGTTCAGCCAATGATCACATATGCTACTGTTCAAATATTTCATACATCTTTTGCAAACACATCAGATGTACAATGCTGTCCTCAAAATATTGGTATTAATGACTTTATTTTTCTACCTCAAAAGGGGTTTTATGCAATTTCTTCCATACTTCTAATTATTCTTTTCTTTAATTCTACATCTTTCATTCTACAGAGATCAGATTAACCAGCTTGTAGTGATTTGGGGAACTCCCTCCATTCCTTCTTAAAACTACAGAGACATGATTTACCTTTCTCTATCTTATGTCCTAATTTATTGGTTGATTATTTCTATTTACGATGACGTGAATGAGTGAATCAGCATGCAGTTTTGTCTGCTGGTTCATCCAGGGTTATGACATTGTGTTCCAAGTTGTTCCCCATAGTTGGAATGTTTTGCTCTCTGAGTATTGCCTTCACTTTCAGTGAAGATTTCACCCTGGTCTGCCTTGACCCTTTCCGTCTCCAGAAACTGCATTTTTTGTTATTCATCTGGAGGAATTCTGTTAGATAAGTAAAGTCCAGAGGTAACACCAAATGATAATGTCATTTAGCTTCACCCTGTTTTCTCTTTCACTATCACAGGTACTCAGAATCATAGAATCCCAGACTGGTTTGGACTGGGAGGGACCTTAAAGGTCATCCAGTTCCAAACCCCTGTCACGAGCAAGGACACCTTCCACTAGACCAGGCTGCATGTTCAGGTCTGAGGTGCCATTCCTGCTAGGACTGGGACCAGTAGAGAATCTGAAGCTGGTGCTTCACTTGAAGGTGTCTGGAAGCTTCATTTGATATTATTTGCTCAGACATTCAGTGCTAGTGTCAGAGAAGGCTGTGTCCATGTATGGACTCAGGCACTCATTCTGCACCCTCTTTCTTTTCTAGATCAATAGAGTTTTGAGGGTTTAAAAACTACGTTTTAGTAGGTGTGTATGCTCTGTGACATTATCTTTGTTCCATTCTTGGAAAGGAGCTCATTATAAAAGCTTAATACAAGGTGTACATGCAATGCAAATGGACCTTTACCAACTGACTTAGACTTTTTGGTTTTACTCTTGATGCTATTGAAATATTGTGCAGTCAGGAAAAATGTGCTACTGCTTCCAATTTGCTTTGGTGCAGATTATGGAGTCTGGCTGACCATGCCTTGATAGCCCGTTGTAACATGGAAGAAGCGGTGCGGAGCGTCTCTTTCAGTCCGGATGGATCCCAGTTAGCACTCGGAATGAAGGATGGCTCCTTCATTGTTCTTCGAGTAAGGTACAAGGAGAAAATCTTACGTTACTTTCTCATATTAGTAGTTTTAGTAGTACATAACTGAGATAACAGTTTTGAGACAGATCTCCTTGATCATACAGTTCATTTAATGTCATACACAAGAATGGATGCCAGGCAAAATAACTGGTGATGGAAAGACATTTTTAAGCAGTTGTGAGATATATGTGAATTCTCCTTTTCCCATAAGATGACAAGCCTCTTTTTGCATGAATGCATCTTACTCAGTAGGCATTTTCCATCTGGAATACTATTATCGAAGACACACAAGAGTAGGTAAAACATTAAGTTTGCCATAAGAGTGAAACAGCCAAACAAAACAGTGTGATTTCATAACACACAAGCTATTTTAATTGATGCTTGGAAGAGATTACTGCTTCCTTAACATCACTTCATATGTTTGGTGAGCATTTATTGAAAACATTTGGAACTACTGGCTGATAGGAGAGAAAGCCTGTAGTTGATGGAGGATCTCCAATATCTCCTGTAAATTTACTGCTTTAATGGCTTTAGCAAAACTTAAATGATCTGTTCATATTAATACAAAATCCTTTTCAAAGACTAGTATTGTTCTATAGATGTTAATCTTTGTCTCACAGTAATCTTGTCGTTGCCAATTTGCCTGATAACTAACATTATTAATCACTCAGCTTGTGGAGACTGATAATTGTAAACCCAGCATTATTCCTTGTATAAGGCTCTCAGTGCAATTGCTTTTCCATCTGCTCCTTCCTTGTGACAGACCTTCTGATGGGGTGACAAATCTGCAGCACAGGATCCAATAAAACTGGGTGATGCCAGTGCGTTTCGTTGTCATTTTCTTTGAATCATGCACTCAGCCACATGAATCTTTATTCACTTTTTTCTTGGCTGGAAAGGATCTGGATCTATGGAATAATCCAGAGAATGAGCTGCTCTCCTGAGTAGCAATATTGACTAATGGAATAGTTACCAGTTTTTGGTAATGACTGGTGCCTTTTAGCATGGCTAAGAACTGATTTGGATTTTTTTTTACACCCAAGACACTTTTTGAAGTTAAAAATCGTTATGAATAAATAAGAATTTTCCCAACACATTTCTGCTGTTATTGACATTCTGGAATTTCACCATTTTGAGAGAAATTTCTAACAAACTTAGTCTATTAGGTCTTTTTAAGATCCTGATCATCTGTAACGCTAACCTTTCCATTCATATTGGCATCTCTCAGAAATCTCTGTCTTCAGTTATGGATAATTCTCCTTTCAGGACTCTGCTTTTAACAGTGCTGTGTATCAGCTTTTTTAGGCAATATTAACAAAATTTATTAGGTTTTAAATAGATTTGAGTCTTTTCATAAAGTTCATGTTTCTACCAACCATTAACTAAAGCAGAAATAAGAAAAAGCATTTTAAAAGCTTAAAATACAGAGTAACAACAGCATGATATCCACAGAAGACTCTTCCTCCCAACATTTTCCTATAGCCCGAATGTGTAACCTGGTGTGGATTGTCTTTCTGAATTAACAGAACTGCGACTTGGCTCATGTTCAGCCAACTCAGGGGAAGATTTTATTTTAATTTAGTTTTAATTCTTTCCTCATAACCTAAGAATCTAAGGAAACCTACTTGCAAAAGTGGTCTATATTCACTGGCATTACAGGTTTTGGTTCTTTGATTGATAGGGGCTTATATCAAGTGTAATTTGATAGGGAAAGGTGAATATTTCTATAAACAGACTATGTAACTGTTGGATTTTTGTCAAAGACACATGCAAGGTGTTGTCGCTTCTCTGTTTTTCCATTGGTGGGTGATGGCAGTGGTGATGCTGCAACCCCAAACCCACACACCATGACCAGCTATAACTAGTCATGGTGTGTGGGATTAATCATATCTAACTTTGCCAGTTTATTTGTTAGCCTCTAATCTAAGCTGTTTGTCTGTCTTCCCAGAATGTGGGAGTCAATGTGGAGAAATGGGTGTCTTCCAACATGGTCCTTCTAAATAAGAAGGGACTCGTTTTCCAATACCTGTGCAAAACCCCCCAAATTAAGTCTAGTCTAGTTTAGACTAGATAGCTAACTATGTTACAGGTAAAATTAGGTGAATAGAATTAAGAACATCATTGACAGGTAAAGCTGTTTCTATCTTGTGCTGTAACAGTATGCTTATAGCCAATGAAAGCAACAGGAACTTCTCAAAGAAAGGATAATTTTACCGCAATCTGGTTTTTGTTGTACAAATTATTCAGTGCTTCTATCTTCATATTTGTCTTACATATTTATGATTGCTTGTTCCCAAGTTTGCAGCTCACAGTTCACACTTTCACTGTTGGTTCTTGCAGAGACATGACCGAGGTGGTTCACATTAAAGACCGAAAAGAGGTGATCCATGAAATGAAGTTTTCACCAGATGGCTCTTACCTTGCTGTGGGTTCCAATGATGGCCCAGTGGATATCTACGCCGTGGCTCAGCGGTACAAAAAAATAGGAGAATGCAACAAATCTATGAGTTTTATTACTCACATTGACTGGTCTGTGGATAGTAAATTCTTGCAAACCAATGATGGGGCAGGAGAGAGGCTCTTCTACAAGATGCCGTGTAAGTTTACAAGTAGTTCATGTTATGGACAAGTAAACTTCAGTACGGATTTAAAGAGGACAGCAAAAATATGATAGAAATAGTACAAACTGCAAGTGGAGTTTCTTGATTGGAACTTACATAAGTATCTACTGCTTGTTTTTAAAATCAGTGTTCACAGAATATATCCACCTTCAGCTTGCATTAAGTAAAAGCTTTCTCTGCATTTACTTCTGCATAAATTGTATGAGTTTACATAACATGTTTTTATGCTTGTTTATATGCAGCTGCAGTAGGACTTATGTGTGATGTCCTCAAACACCACAAATTATAGAATGGTTTGGGTTGGATGGGACCTTAAAGCTCTTCCAGCTCCAATCCCTGCCATGGGCAGGGACCCATTCCACTGGAGCAGCTTGCTCCAAGCCCCTGTGTCCAACCTGGCCTTGAACACTGCCAGGGATG
>JAVHNF010094654.1:0-16716 GCA_034783455.1 Micropsitta finschii
TGTTGTTGGTATCCTAAACCACAGCTAAGGTCTTCCTTGTTTGATTACATGAAATATTTTATATAGCTTTGTACTTTGATTTTTATATGAACCCCATGCCATCTCTGGAAATTCATGTTAATCCTAGGGAGGACCGAAAGAATCTACTAACATATGCACACTGCCAGAATAAATGATGGCTGGATTCCTGAGCTAATCTTTGCCTTTGATCTTGTGTATCGGAAAATTTATTTGGTATAGTAGTGATGAAAAGATTCCTGACCATTCTGAAGTATCAGCTGCAAATAGCTCGGACTTTTTGATTTTCAAGATAAATCAGGATTTTTTTTTTCCTCTCCCTTTCCAATCCTTGGTAATCTCCATAGACAGCTTTATAATAAAGCAATTCAGAGAGCAGCAATAGCCATTCTTTATCTGGCACTTATAACTTTGTATGTGAAATTGCATGACATGGTGTGTCGGTGTGTGAAAATCTGACTATATTGTTACCTCTGAAAGTAATGGCAGAAAGAGGTGACAACTTTTGTCTTACAGTTTTATCTCATTGGCTATGTTTCTTCCTTTTTTCCTTGATCTACATAAAAGTTCACAATTCGTGGTGTTTCTGTGCTCACAGAAAATAACATAAAAGCATAGTAGTGACATATGGTCATGTCTTTCTTACAGTGGATCTCCAGCATGGAACTTGGACTATTTTTTACTTCTACATTCTACACAAAAGAACCCTCAAACAGCATTGTTTTGTGCCCTGGTTATTACTGATCTTGCTTTGATGGTTCCCCCACTTGCCCTTGCTGTATGGACCCTTCCTTTTCTTGCAGTGTCCATTCACTTCGTATTTTCAAATGTTTAAATGATCTCATATCTTAACTGATTTATTGTGGATTTTTCAATATCGTAGAACATGCTCTTTCATTTTTAACACATATCGATGTTTTGGTGTAACTCCACAGAAATGCCTGGAAGCCGATCTTTGAGGCTGGTTTAGATCCCTTCTAAGAAGGGGTTGTTTTTTTGATTTTCTGGTTGTTGCGTGGTTGGGTTCTTTTTTAAAAAATGCAGCCTACTTTTTGCAAAACACCTGCTCTACACGGAATAGCACTTCCTGCTTTCAGGACTTTCTGATGTTTAGAGCCACATGTGAGAACAAAAATTGAAGTTTTTTAGTAGTTACTGTGTAAAACCTATATGATAATGAAATCCAGCTTGAAACCTACTGTATGTGGAGATTTTATAGATCAGAAACTGGGGTACAGAAAGATTAAGTTGCTTCACTGAAGACTAAGGAGATCTGGGGCGTAACTGGTCAAATCTTGAGCGTGTTTTAAGACTTCTTTCTTACAAGTGTAGATCACCATGGCCTTACCTAGTAGGGTAAGAAAGACATTTATAGAAGGAAAAGTTCAAATTCTCATTATCCTGGGGAAACAGTGAGCAATGACTGTAACAGTTGTCACTGCTATATTATTCTTTTTGTTGGTATGTTCTGTCTCTGGCATGTTTTGATCAATGGTACCCAGGAGTATGGTACAGGCCTAACTAAACCTATCAAACAGCCCCATCCCTCTCTCCAGAGGGGAAGGAGTGGCCGCAGACAAAATGGCCAGCTGAGGAAGGTCACTCTGCCTGCCCACAGGCTGCCCAGCCAGACACCACACCTTATCTTTGCACTGTAGTGGGTGTGGAGGCAGTTTCCATTATGTCAGACAGCTGTCAGGCTTTATGTCAGGCAGAGGCAGGGATGATTTAGGAAGACAGAAGGGTGTTAGCAGTTTCCACAGGTGCCACAAGGCACAGAAGAGAAGGCAAGGACTTTCTAACCTTGCTCTGGCCTTGAGGGGAGAAGGAGGAAAGGGCATCCCTGCTGCATATCTGTAGCCAGCAATGGCTGGATACACAGCTGTTGCAGTTTGTGACGTCTCCAAGCTGGAAAACTTATTTCCTGACTGCTGAGTGTAGATCACTTTCAGATGGTAAATGTGAGCTGGTGGAGCCCCAGACTGTTGTTGCCGAGCTGTATGGAGAAGGTATGTTTTTATGTGCACTTGAACCAAAAGAGTAATGAAAATATTTTAAAAAGCTATTAGCAATTAAAACAATATTAAAAATAATCAGTAATAGAGTCGTAAAGAATGGGTTCTTATTATTTCTTCTGTACTAGTGTGCTTGATAGGTGGATAAAATATATCTATTTGTGGTGTCTTTGTCTCCCATTTTCTTCATTTAGCTCATGATTTTGTTAATGGACGAGTCACTTCTCACATACTGGCTTGACAATTTACAAGCATTTGTTTGTGCTGAATAAAGCACATTTCTAAACTTTGTTTGTTGCTGCTGACAGTTTGGGGATTGATTTTTATCCCTAGAGAGATGCCTTTTTGTCTTTAAGGCAAATAGAAGTTGACTGCTGGAGCACTTCCTGGTAAGAGAGACAATCTACATTAGGGGTATTTTTCTACTGAGAATTCATCTTTAACTGAGAAGTTGCAGCAAGGTCATGTTTTTCATGTCACCAAAAAACAAGTTCACAGACAGAAAAGCAGCATTAACTTCAAAGAAAATAAATAGGAACAAATATTGCCAAGTGTCTTTACAGTTCTCTGTCAGGGAAGTGTGCCTAGATATGCAGTAGGTAATATTTTTCTAGACTTATATTCTGAAGCATGTGTTAAATGCTGGTTTTGGCAATGGCAAAAAAAGGTTTTACCCATCCATGGTTTTTTTTCATGTATGTTACGAGTTTAAATTATAACATTTCTGTAACAGTGTTTAGGACATTCAGATTCTTTTAAGAGCAGATGCACTGCTTGTCCACATTGGCAAGATGGGGTGGGGTTTGCATACATGAATGGATTCATGTAATGAGTTGGGAGGGAGGGTGCAGGATCTCTGCCAAACAGGTCCCGTATTAAGTCTTCATTCACATCAAGAAGAGCTAGATCCTCTCTTTTCTTACGGTAGGCTCTTGTGGCTGGACACGCAGCACGAGGCTTGGTTTCTAAACTTTCTCCAGACTACATCCACCCAGTCTTTGCTCCCTTTCCCCAGTCAGACTGGCACAGTGTTTGGATACAAATATTATATTGTTGATGTATTGACAGAGATGCTGGGATTTGTTAATGTATCTCCCATTCAAGGCCTTTTTGACATTAGGAATATTTTTTACAAATATAAATATTACTAAAATAAAATGGTGTCTATGTATATATCTGGTCTGTTTTACATGGTCAAAATGAGCGTTGTGCCAAACCTGAACAACGGAGTTGAATCCAACCATCTTGGCCAATGGGCAAGTCTAGTGAGATTTTTATGATGGTACCTGGCAGGTTACTGGTGAAGTGATGGTCAGACCTCATTAAACTCTCATTTAATGCTTGTCTCTGGAATGACCGTACTTTCTTGAATCTCTTTGTATTCACTCATACTTCTAAGATCCAAGTGACTTAGAAAAAAAAGAGATAAATTACATTGGTCCTTCAATTAGGTACCAGATGACAAATTCAGATCCACTTGTTTTCATTTCCTGGAATTGCACCAGCTGAAGTGTTTTTCACCACAATGCACAGTAACAAGTTGTAAGAATTAGCTTCTTCAGGAAAGTTTTACACTGCTGGTTGTAAAATCTTCAAAGGAGCTGCAGGTCTCCACAGTCTTCCTTTAAACCTGCTCTGAGATCTTCTCATTGGATTTTTAACACATTTGGGTCCTAAAAATTTGAGTTATTTTGGTGTATTTCTGGAGACCTGGCTATCACTTGCCAGAATTTCCATTTTCCTCTTTGATCTTTGTTTTTCCCTAGTAGCTACTATACTAAGACATTTGCAAAGGCCAAACCCCAAAACTTACAATATTCATTGTAGTAGAATGAAGGAAAATAAAAAACCAGAAACCAAACCTTCAAGCTTGTTCAAGTCTGTATATGCACTTGTATATGCTAAAGAAAACACTTGGCTGGTGTTTAGGACGGGGTAGGTGAGAGCTGAGAGGAAGCGGGGACTGATGTTGCTTGGTTCAAAATGGTGAGCAACACTACACAGAGTTGCCACACTACTAGATCAAGGGGGTAGCCTAAACAGCAAAGAACTCACATTTTTTTTACCATGTTCTCAGTTCCAGAGTTTTGTTAACTAATTTTGAAAGTTTTTACCCAACTTAACCTTAAAGCTTTGATCTTTTCTTGAAAGGAAGTTATCTTTACATTAGATCATAGCATTTATTGATAACATGTATGTCTGAGTAGCCATATTGTCTCACTTTCTCCTCCCAGGTTTTGGTCAATTAGGCCAGTTAGACATGATTTCTGCGAACTGCACCTTTTCTACCTTAATCAAGCTTGTTTCTGTTTTGTTGGGTTTTTTTTTGCCTGAAGACTTCTGGTGTTTAGAATTAACTTTGTTCTCAGTCCTTTTCCATTTTGTGTACCATTATGCACCTAATTAGAGGTAATTATTTCCTTGTTCTTACAGCATCAGCCAAGCAATAAGATCTCAGCTACATCGGCCTATATGGGGGGCTCCATCCCAGGAAAAGTGCATCAAAGACTCTGGTAATTTACTGTTTCTCTCTAGCTCTTCTATTGTCCTGTAGCTGTAACAAATGTGCCTTAGATGTTTCACCTCCTTCACTAAGCTGTGGAAATCTTGGAAACCTGTGTGTTCTGGGTTGCCAAAGAATGGTAGCTTGAAAGTTATAACACTGTCACAAATGCTTTCAATCAGTATTTTTTTTTTCTAACATTTAACATTTAAATGTTAAAAATGTAACATTTATTAGCTTTATATCAGGTTCTCTCTTCAGTTTTATTTGTAATTAAGAATAAGTGCATAATTTTACTGATTTACTGTAACTTTTTCGAACTTTAGAGCTCCAGGAAGGAATTCTTGTATACTATCTGGGACTCAGACAAGATATTTGACTGGGTCTAATCATGACAGAATGCAAGTTTCCATTAATTAAGTTTGTAACTGTGGAGCAGGAGGGACAACAATTTATAGAGGCAGGGGTAGGAGGAGAACTTTCAATAGCAGTGCATGGTGAATGAAATGCACAGATTCCATTATCAATAGAAGCTGCATGTCTAATCCACCAGACTCTGTACTGAAAAAAATGTACCCTGGGATGTCAGGTGTTAAGGGGAAGAATGGGCCTCTCACGTTCTTTGCACTTACAAGCCGGCTGTAACCTTTTGACTCTCTCTCTCTTTCTCTTCTTGAGTTTTGTTTCCTGAAAGGAAAAGGGGGGTGGGGGGGTGGAAGGGGGGCGAGAAGGCAGGGGAAGAAGGCTTAAAGAATGGAAGATCTGTTTCAAAGTACTGTAGTTTATTTGCAAGTTTTTCATAATTTTCTGGAATTAGTTTTGGTTTGATTTATTAAAGGAGTGGTTGCTTTTAATATAGAGTGTTTAGAGCATGACTGAAGATACTGAGTACCTTACTGAGTCTTACTGAGTACCACTATCAACACTATAAACTTTACACATTCTACCACAAGTGTTTTGCACATAACCTTTTTATCTTTCTAACTAAAATTAATATAATTTCATTTAAGAGCATAACAGAGGAAGAGAGCTAGTTCTCTGAATTAATGTTACAGGTCTTGCTTTTCATATTGACCAGTGTTATGCAGAAAAACAACACCCCACATAACAAGAAGTCCCTTTTATTCTCAAAGGATCCCCTAATGTAGCACGATCCTATATGGATATATTGAAAGCTTTGGTGTATTCCCATCCTGAAAATCTGCATACATAAAGAAGTTGTATAATGTATACTTGCACATTTCATGCCCTTACTACCTCTAATTTAGTATGTATGAAAATAACTCAATGCAAGGAGGAAGATTCATGTACTTTAGGTGAGGATTTACTTGTTAGTATGAAAAACAGGTGACAAGTATAAAGTAAACAAAAAAAAAAATCATCTAGTTAAGGTAGGTCTCTCCAAAACTCATGACTCTTGAGGAAAAAGAGCAGAATGTGGCAAAATATGTGAAAACTCATATTATCCTTCCTGGAAATACAGTCTGTTCTGGACTGATCCTTATTAGAATGTAAAAATAGAAACACTAAAGTGGTGTTTACTTTTTATTAATTAAAAGGCATCTCACTTGTAGGACAGTACCCTCAGAATGCTAGAGTTTTGTGTATTTCTGGCTACCACCTTTGGTTTGAGGGCCATGCCCCTCTTCTAGCTCTGCATCTTTCTTCATTAGAGATTACTTTAAAATGTTTCACATTGCCTTTGCTTGGCTGAAATGTGGCAGTGATGGAATGGAGCCAGTGGAGGGGTAATTTTACAGCCAGCAATCAGGAAAAGGAAGAATCCTTAGCCAGGGGACTGAACAGTCCCAGGAGGAGCCATTATTCTATTATTATTTCCACTCTAGAAGTATTGTTTTAAGTTACATTAAAAACATCCTTTAAATTTCTTTGTTATTTGTGTCATAAATTTTCCATATCAACCTTCTCAAAAGAAAGGTGTGTGAACCTATAATGTATATCTAAATGTAGTGCTTGCGTGTATCTTGCTTTAGAAATCGTATGTTAAAGGGGAACGGGTGAAATTAACAGTAATTCCTCTGACTTAGCCTGGAAGTTCACAGAAATTGGCCAAAGCTGGAGCGAGTTCTCTGTTTTGTAACACTTGCTGTGAACAACACTCTAGCCAGCCTGTTGCCAGACAGGCACCATCTTCCCGATCTTTCTGCTATTAAGGACTCCCAACTCCTTATGAGTTAAGAGCCCAATCATGCAGGTTTTCCAGCAACCTTCCATTTAGATGGCTAAAGGAGACAGAAGGAAATGTACATTGTAATTATGTACATGGATTTGCTTTTATCTCCTGAAGATCGTGTGTATATTGAAGCCCATAATGGATTTGAATGATATTTCAGGAGATTTGATAGAGCTATAGTTTCCTTGTTTTCAATTACTTAGAAGTCCTGTGGCAGTAAATATTTTGTACTCAGTTATGCTTTAATTCCATAATATTTAATTCAATATGTAGAGCATATGTTGTGAACCAGTATTGAAGGGATGCATATAGTGAGTATTATATTCATCACTTTTCTATTGATAGACTTTGGGGAGGCGAAGGCCTTACATCTGTAAGGCAAGTGATATTTGGTATAAATACAAAAGATGAAACAGTGTCTCCCAGATCATTTGGGCTGTCTGAGACATGAATGAGAACAGAAACCAAATATCCTAAATCCCAGTCCAGCATCTTAATCCTAAACCCTTTTTTTTTCATTCAAAATTAAAGTTTCCATGATTAGTATTTCTTCTGCCAGGGCTTTCCAAGGATTTCACTGTGACCTAATTTATTAAATGCTGTCTTCTGTGGAAGACAGAAGCAAAATCCTTACCTCAGGGCACCTACTCAGTGGCCCTGATTGTGCAATCTGATCCCTGGAATGAATGTCTGAACTAACACAAGCCATGCCGCCTGTTCAGTGAGTTTGACTGGGATTTCAATGGAGAAGAGACACCTAGATTGCAGGTTGTCTACAACATCCTCAGTGAATTTCAATACACTACTTCTGCTTTCCTTTATTATTATTATTATTATTATTATTATTATTATGTGTTTCTGTGAGTCCTTTACAAGCTTTTGTGCTGCTGTTGTTCAGTTACCTTAAGTAGAGGGTGAAGTTTGGGCTGAACTGTGGTGAGGTTTTTTTCAACTATATATAAACCTTGATTTGTGGCACTACTTAAAGATGTTTTGCGATGCACCTTGAGATTAAAGTGCATCGCCCCTGTGGTGCATTGATCTTGTCTGGCCCAGAAAGGGGTTGTCATAGATCTGCTTTTGAAATCAGGTCTCCTTCATGGATTTCGCCAGGGCATCATCTCCATGTCATTGGGTTGGCAGGATATGAAGCTGAGGGTCTTTTTGAAGTTTTCCTTCACACCAAGGGGTGTATACTTTTCGTGTGGGAATCACGATAAGTTACAACCTCTTTTCCCTGTGTGTTCAATGCAGAATAACTTACTGCAGTATTTAAATATTCCAGACCCTTTAAAATAGTGTAATTTTTTGGTTTGTTATGTTCTTCATTAAAATGAAGAATGGAATTTGAATGCTCAGAACTTGTTTCTTGCAAAGGACTAAAAAATGTGGGCTGAACCTCATGAATTAATTAAGCAGTCCTATAAACATCTATTCCTTTGCAGCTGCAGACAATAGTCTTATTTTAGGAAACATGATCATGTGCTTTGTTAAATATCACTCATGCCAGTATTTAGTTTTTGCATAATTATAAAGCATATATTGCTTTAAAGTCTGATTGTGTATCTCAGATTTCAGTCTTTCTTTTATTTTTTTTAAGCACAAAAAAGCTAGTTTCCTGCATCAAATGATTTGTTATTGGAAAAGCAAAGTTACGTTTTTCTTTTTTCAAAACTCTTCTTCCTGCAAAACTGTGGTACATAGAAAATATTTTCCAGCTTTCAGAGTTTATTTGATTTTGAACACTTTTGGTTATGTAAGTTTTAATAAGTAGCTTTGCTGTACCCCTAAAGGCACACCCCACACACTTATGTTGTGTGACCTAGGGTCACAAGTAATGGCTGCAAGCTAATTGATTGAGAAAGGCTTGTCTGACTGGGCCCCTTTGAGTCCTCCCTTTACATTCCTAAATTTCTGTAAAGGAGGCACTGGCAGCTTTGCCTGGTGAGAGGAGGGGTTGGGGGAAAGGGAGGAAGTTTCTCAGTTTCTGATTATGCGCAGAGTTTCCTTGTACTGAGCTTATGTTCTCCACCCACTACTTAGTAAGAACTCCTTAACAACTTAAAGCTTTATCCCTGTGAGTACCAGAAAAGTGATCTGAGTATTTATTGAGCAGGGAGAACAAACTGCTTGCTCCAGGCAGAGAGAAAGCTTATGGAAATGATATTAGACCATCAGCAAAGTGCACAGCTGCATCATACAGAAGCTGAGACTCAAACTGACAGGCAAATAAGCCAGATCACGGAAGGGGCCTCTGTGTGGCAGCTCTGAGCTACCAAGTGTTGGACAACTAGGCAAAAAGTGCAATGGAACAGGGCAGAAAATAACACATTAACTCCAGGCAACTGTTGCTTTTTCATGGTGAGTCCAGATTTGAAATGTTGTTTGAAATGTAGCTATTTTTGTTGTTTCTAAAAACCCTTCCGTTTTACCACAGCAGTCCTTTTGGGAAGCTCATTGTGTTACAGACTATTTGTCCGGATGTGCACTTCAGTTCTGAACGATACAGAAATATACAGGGATAGACCTTTCCTTGCTGCTTGCTCTCTCTTTTGCTTTTGCTTGCTTAGGAGACAGGTCCCATTTCGAAAGCATTCTGTGTGGCTTCTGATTCAGAAAAAATAGTTTTGCAGCTAGCACCTGGTGTGCAGCTGCATGTAGGTGAATAAATGAACATAACTTCCATGCACAGTTTTCTGCAGTTTGAGCTTTGTGGCACCTCTCCATTGCTCCTTATTTTGCTGCGTTATCTTGAGAATGTATGGTACGGTCACTATGAAAAGAGCTTTGTGTTTGAATTCCTGGTGAGTCGAAGGGTCAGGGCCTATGAGTTATCTGCCTGCCAGCAAGACTCATTGCTGTGTCCCTTTATTTTTCAAGCTGAAATAGAAAAAACATGTGTTCTCATCCCTTTTTTATAAATGTATTTTAAATTCAGGTTTTACATGCTGTTTGTGTGTGCTTTGTTCTTTTGACAAACTTGGGGTTTGGGGTGAAGCCAGTTTTATTCTATCCATATTTATTTTATTTACTCAAGCTTTCCTGCAGCTTTTTTTGCATTCCTTTGTTGTGATGCACATAATTTTTTCATAAAACAGCATTCAGTGATTCCGATTTCTCCTAAGAGAAAAAGGATTTACACTTGGATTCATATTTCAAAAAATACCAGAGAGCTATCTAAATTTTAGGCAAGTTGCAAAATTATACAGAAGATAAGGCTTTTGTAACTTTTGCCTTACTTAAGGAGGGAAACAGAATACTTCTGGATAAGCTCTTGAACAGATTGTGTTAGAGACACTAGTCATCTAGTGTAATGGTAATAAATACGATCAGCTAGAATGTTATTTCAGTTACTGACTTAAGATTGAAAAAGATGCTTTATTAGCACAGCAACAGAATTAAACATTGCACGTTGACTGTAACATTAGAAATATGCTTGCAAAAACTGCTGAGTGGATGAAATTTAGGGTAGTATATCACTGAGGCGTGTCAAAGTTACTCTGTGATGTTTTAAGATGTCTGTGGTTTAGAGGAGAAATGAGTCTGGTTTTCCTCCTGCAGAAGTGTGATTCTGCACAAAATTATTTTGTTTCTTTCTTCAAATAAATAGTTTTCTTAAAATAAAAAAAAATTAACCAATGACAGAAGGTACAAGAAAAGTCTCAGAATTGCACAGTGTTTATTTGGAACTAAAGGGGAAATGCTTGTTTGAGAGAATAATTCTAATATGCAATGTAAGAAGTTGGTCAGATGAACTGTATACAGAATGTATGTTACTACTTGTTTTTTCCCCCATCTAAGAGTTTGTATGCTCATATGAAATTTACTAACAATCAGCAAGATGCCTGTCTTAAAATAAGATGGTGCTTCAGGTCTGAATTGATCTGACCCCCAAGTGCAGGAGTTGATGTTGTTCATCTGCTGTGTGCCTCTCATTTTCCAGTTTGCAGTCTTGAGTTTGCCCATGAATTTTGAAAATATTTTTAAAAAGACAAGAGTGTGTGGGAAATAGTTTCAAAGAAATACTTAAAATATGGATTTGAAGGCAGTGCTGCAACAGATGATCCAAATGGACTTCATAGTTCTTGTTTTCTTATTTAATTCCTGTCTATTTTGACTTGGGCTAAACCTTAGACTTCCTAGAAGAAAATTCTTGACTATGTCCTTGGTGCAGTTAAAGGTGTGCTTTTCTTCTAAGAGTTTCAGGGTTCACTTTGAGAGAAAGAAATGTGCTCTCTTAAGTAACATATATAGCTTTCTTGGCTGTGCTGTGATGGAGAAATACCTGCTCAAGTGCTCTTTAGACCCTTAAAACCTGAAAGTAAAAGAAACTTTGAGGAGGTGGTCTGCTACCATCTTTAGTGTCCTGGACTGCCAGGAAGCCGGTGGTCACAAGGCACTTGGGGAGCAGGGCATGGTGGGTGCTCACATGTGTCCACCTCTTCCAAAGGCACACAAGTACGGGACCAGCCCTTTCTGTGCTGTAGGGTTTCAATTGGCAAAATAGCACCAGTGGTGTTGTGACACCAGATTAGAGGATTATGAAACATTTCTTCATGCTCTGATGACCAGCCTGATCAAGGGGAAAGGGTTTAATGAGGAGAAGAATGTAGTGAGGATTTTATGCCTGTATCTATCATGGAAAAGAGAGTATCTGCTCCGAGTAGTTCTGTGATTCATGGAAACCCCTACAGTGATGATGCAAATGATTAAATGTGGTGTTCTTACTGACTGTCTGAGGATTGATACAAAATAATGTGACTGACAGGAAGTTTAAACATCAATAGTATATCTCCAAATACTATTTCTTTTATAGAAAGTCAAAGAATCATGAGTTCAGACTGTATACCAGCCAGTATACTGGCTCCTTTCATTCTCTCTGACACGAGTTAGAGAAAAAGGTAGTTTTAAACAGGTTAAAACACAATTGCTTTATAGCTTTCATTTCTTTGAAAGGTTTGTATTTTACATTTTTGATGTTTAGTCATGGAGGAATCACATTTATTTTGTGATTTTGGAGATTCACTTTTAGATTCGTTTTCTTCTTCTTTGTGGAAGAAGGAAAGACTTTACCTACTAGACATTTTCATTTTGTTGACATCCTTATATTACAGAAACAGGTCTCCATGGTGCCTATGGATATCTTTCACATAAGAAAGGATGGAAATTCAAGGCCAACATTTGAATTTTCTGTGAAAGAGAGTAACTAGTTTGTGTTGTCACAAGGTGATTTATGTACTGAGAGATGAAGGAAAATTGACAGGAACAGGACAATTGTAGCTCTTATGGTGTCAGTGAAGCACAGTGTTGGTTAGTCAAATTAAAAAGAAAAATACCCACCTAATTTATATCCTAGCAATTTTTAAAGAGTTTATTTTTAAAGAATTTTTTAAAAGAAAGACAAAAATTTCCTTCATCTTCTCAAGTACAACTCGTAATCACATTTTAAAGTTCTTTTGTAGCTATAATTACTTGGGCCTTAAACTGTTTTGATCTCCAAGTTTATGGATCCAGGAACCATAACTGTTAAAAGGGAGGAAAAAAAAAAAACCCAAACAAAAACAAACCCAAAGTTAGAATTGCTGGCATTGGAGCTTTGGAGTTCAGTAAATAGTTGAGGGAGCAAGAAACAGAAGTTGTACGCATGCTTGTCCATGAAAAGCATAGAGCAGAGATCTGAGCTTTGGAATACCCAAGCTGACTTTCAGTTCATTTTTACTTTCCTGAAACATATTCAGACCATTAGCAGACATCGCAAAAGGTGATGATGAAGGTGAAAGAAGAGCAAAGAGAAACATTTGGCTCATGAAGTGATTTAAGTGATTATAATATGTGGGTAAAAACAAATGGACACAGAGAACAAGCAGACGTAATTGGATATGAGGATAGGAGCAGTGATAACAGAGGCATGACCTTAAAGAGGAAAACAGAGGTGATCTAAGAGCAGAAGTAACATGGCATGAGAGAGGAAACCTACCCTATCTAAAATGGTCTGTCAGTCACTGAGATGAGCCCATGCCTTGGAAATCTGTCAACTGATGGGAAGTCATCTGGCTTCAGTAAAGCAAGAGGCAAAATACTGAAGAAAAAAGTATGAAAAACAAAGTAAAAAGTGTTTTCTTCTAGTTTGTTCAGAAGCATTTTCACTGCTGGTATCCAGTTTCATACCTGAAGTATTAAATTCACCCAAGAATAAAAGCTCTTCCCTTTCAAAATTACAGTCACAGCATTTCAGAAAGGGGGAATGTGGGAGGGAGGAAATCTCTCTTTTCTGCCCAGCATCCTCCTATATTTACTTTGCTCTTTCTAGTGGTGAAGGTAGACAGGTGAGGATAGATGGTTACAGCTGTTGTGACAGGTTGGTTTTGTGAGCACAGGTTAAGTTTGTTTGTTTTTTTTTTTTTTTTCAGCACCAACAGGATTCCAGAATTTTTTTAAAAATTAATGTAAAACCCTTTGGAACATCTTTTGGCAATTCAGATTCTTGGGTCTGGGAAAGGTGCAAGCCTTTCCAAGCAGGAAGAAACGTGAAACAATAGGAAACAGGAAATCAGTGGAGTGAAGGACAAGAGAAATGGCAGTGGATTTTCCTCTACCTCTCCTCTGACCAGACCACCTGCTTCTATTGTTTTGTTTTTTTGTTTGTTTGGTTGGTTGTTTTTTTTTCATCTCCCAGGGTTTTATCCAGGACTCCATCAAGGATCCTACTGATTAGAGCAGGGGTTGGGTGAGACCTTATATTCAAATCACGAATCCACCAGTTCAAAAGAGTATTCACAATGGTTTGAAATGTGTATATATATGTGTCACCCTTAAATTTAACATTTCTCAGTATTACTGGAAATGACACCCATACTTACACAGCCAAGGCAGTACACTGTTGTGCTACCTCCAGTGGCTGAAATACCTACTTCTCCTTTATAGAAATGTGCTGTGATTTAGATGATATCTAGATCACTTTTTCCAATTCTGTGTTGCCTTTTAATTCCAAATATGATATTTTAGTATTAATTATGTAATCCCAGTTTATTTAGCAATAAAAGTATGTAAGAAATATAGCTTCAAGTATTGCAAAAATCACTTTCTTCTCCCTCTTTTAAACCATTTTGAGTGAAAGTATTCAATTTATATCATCATCTCTCCATATCGCCTCTTAACCCAAGAAATGTCCTATGGACCATTAATGTCCTGTGGAAGATGTGCAGACCCTTTAATCAGTCCTGTTTTGAACTGTGCATGCTTAAAGGTGTTAAATGATAAAGCAAATTATAAATTAAAGAGAAGGCCCTACCCTGAAGTACATGAGCCATCGCTGTTGGTAATTTTCATTACTTCAAAAAGCAGTACCAGCTAAAGACATCCTTCCAAGAATAGTTCTTTGTGGCAGAGAGGGTTAAAGGTACCCCAGAGCTTTCAGTGCCTCTTCTCCAACTTCTCTTCTGCTCCTGTAATGGTTTACATCCTTAGAATGCTACTTGGAGAAATGGATCAGAATTGACCCTGGTTAAAAATAATGCTGAAAAAGAAGACTGTTTTTAATCTGGGTTGATCTGCTTCAGCATATACTCCACTAGCATTTTCACTTGATCCAGGACTGTGCAAGCAAAAGAGCAAAGCTGCAGGGAGGGAGACACATTAATTTCCCTCCCTGTTAACCAAAAATATCTGGATTATTATGGGCAGGCTAGTGGAAGTGCCTTTGAATAGCTGTTTCCTAAGGCAGCTTGAATTTGCTGTGCCAACAGAGTCAGGATCAGCGTTCTCTGAAAATATCAACTGGTTTTCGTGTATATTTTGTAAGTTACTCATAATTATGACCTAGTTGTCACTGAGCATCTGTTATTTCAGCCAGCATATAATAAATTCCTGAAATAAAAAATCCATGCCCCTGGTAGGGGAGAGTAAGTTATAACAGAGTAAATGAGGAAAATGCAGGGGAAAGGCATCAGCAGGGAATTTTATTCATAAAATAGGGCACAGCAGAGTGATAGAATAAGTCTGTATTGAAAATACCTTTGTACTTATCATGTGGAAATCGGATTGCATGATGTCTTGGCCCTGTAAACTTCTTTCAAGCTCTGGCTGGATATGCATAAAACAATCTTTTCCAGAAGTACCCAGTGTAGGCGCAGCTGACCTTCCACTGCAAGCAATAAGAGTTACGTCAATATACAGCAAAACCTGTAAAAATTGATAGCTTGAGCTAAAGAAAGAGTAGGACTCTTCAAATTCTTTCCTTTGTTTTTTTCCTCTTCATTTACAATCTACTAACAGCCTCTGGAAAAAAAAACAAGAAATTTGGCAGGATCTGGTGTTTTAAGTTAAAATAAACCATTTACTTTCTAGCATTTTGCTGTTTTTTTTTTAACTGTATTTTTTGGCCTGGAATTTTCCGTTGTGTAGTCAAAAATCACAGGTGATGTTTCTTCTTTTTTCTTTTTTTCTTTTTTTTTTTTTTTTGTTTGTTTGTTAAAGGAAATATATTAAAATTTTAAGCAGCAGAAGTGGGAATAAATTACACTTTTCCTGTTAAAAGTGAAGCAAACAAACTCAACAGAAGTCTTCAAACAATTTTTTAAACACTGATCTACAGGTGGTTTGTGGACTATTTTTAAAGGATTTGAGGTAAAGAAAGATCTAAAATGTTATATAGTAGAGATGTGAAATTATAGTTACATGTCTTTTGGGTGTGTTAGGGTACACAGTGATTTTTTACGTTTTTTTTTTTTTAGTTGCTATGATGATCATATGATAAATTGGGCATTGCGGATGTATAGCACTGAGTGTTGTGTCCTTAGAGACCATGGTGCTGAAGGAACTTGGCTTGAGCATGCATCCAAGGTTAACTTTGCTGGGTGCTGAGAAGTGAAAGCACAGACAGCAAGATTTCCATCTTGGGGCTTCTCATGGAGAAGAAATGAACTTTCTCCATCTTCCAGGTTCTTAAAGTTATTAATACTTAATTTTGATGTAGATTATTAATTTTTATGCTGCTGTTGGCTGTTTCCCAGGATAATTTTGAGTTCATTACTAAACTAGAAGTTAAGAATCACAATCAATTTTTACTAGATTTTTCATGATAGGTTTTTTTTGTTTATTTGCTTGATTGGGTTTTGGGGATTTATTTTTTTGTTTTTTCTTTTTTACAAAAAGAAGGAGTGCCACTATGAGGCATTCTGAGTGAATAGGGCTTGCTTAGCTTTCACATGGATGTTGCTATATATGTGCATATGGTTACTAATACAAGGAGATGCTTGGGTTGTTTTCTTTTTCCCCACATAGCCTTCCTAGAGCATAATTTAAGCAGCGTCAGGCTGCATCAGTTCAAAATCTACAGATGGGTGGGTTTTTTTCTCCTCTTTATCTCATGCCCTCCATACATAATTGCAATAATTCTGCAACCTCTGCATCTCTCCTGACATTGCCACCAGGCAATTCACAGCAGTGCTGCAACTACTTGGTAGACACAACTCAGCTAATTGGCTGTCTGGCTGTTCTCTGGCAGGACAGGCAGTGGCCGCGTCCCACATCTTACCTCTAAGCTCACAGTAATTTAAGTTTGCTTCTTTTATTCAGATACTTGTGTGTAAAAAATTGTTGTTTTGTTGTTTGTTTTTCTTTAATAGCATCATGCCGTTCACTACCAGATTATGGAGTGGAGACACATTTTATTTTTGGTATATCAGCAGGTCATGGAGAATATAACTTTTGATTTATTTATTCATTTTAAAATAGATATATAGATAGTTCCATGGGAAAAATACTGAACAAATTATTCTAGTTAATATTTAAGTATCAGGGAGCAGAATGATTGTCACACAGAGTCTTGACTTTATTGCATCTGTTACATCTTTTATGTTATTAAGCCTTAAGTCATATTATGTTTGGTTTTGTGTTTTTTTTTTTTTAATGGCATGCTTCATTTGGTGTATTGATTCAACACTTGCCTAAAATTTGGCCAAGGATCATGGTTTTTTTATAATATT
>JAVHNF010094655.1:35575-46266 GCA_034783455.1 Micropsitta finschii
GGGGGTCTGGGGGTGCAGGGGTGGGGTGAAGGGGTCCCTTGTAATGGGGTGCAAGGATTTGGGGGTCCCGGTTTCAGGGGTGCGCGGGTGCAGGGGGATGCAAGGCTTTGAGGGGTCCCCAGTTGCACGGGGGTGTCCAGGATGCAGAGGGGTGCAAGGCTTTGGGGGTCCCCAACTGCAGGGGGGGATCCAAGATGCAGAGGGGTGCAAGGCTTTGGGGGGCCCCAACTGCAGGGGGGAATCCAAGATGCAGAGGAGTGCAAGGCTTTGGGGGGTCCCCAACTGCAGGGGGTGGTCCAGGATGCAGGGGTGCCCCAGGTCCCGGGAGAGGCTGGGGGGGGCTCACTGTGTACAAGGGGGTACAAAGCTTTGTGGGGTCCCTGGTTTCAGGGGTGCCCAGCTGTGGAGCAAGTACTGGGGGGAGGCTGGGCAGGGGGTATTGGGGTATCAGGGCGATGGGTGCAGCAGCAGAGCTGAGCAAAGGGGGGTGACCCCCCCCAGGGGTGGGTGGTCCCCAGCACCCAAGGGCCCTGAGGATGGAGGGACCTGCCCTCCCCTGGGGTCCTCAGCCCCCGAATCCCCCCCGGATGCTGCCGTGTCCCACTGGATGTCCTCAAGGGGCAGGGACTGATGCTTCCTCCCCAGGATGGTGACATGGAAACATGGACAAGGCTCCACGGGGGTGGCCAAGCCACCATCGCTTGCATGGGAAGGGGGTGACGGAGGGTGAGAGGTGCAGGATGGATCCTGGAGCAAGCAGGAAGGAGGAAAAGCTCCGTCCCTTTGCAGCAGGGACACAGCGCTGGCAGCCCCCGGTGTCCCCGTCGGCCGTGCCAGCGGGGATGAAAGGCTCCTTGTTCACAGCATCCTCTCCGGCCCTAATTCTGGAGGAAAATGTTTTTCCAGAGGTTTGGGGCGAGGATAGGGGGAGCTTTCCCTCAGCTTCCCAGCCTGATCCGTGCCCGGGTCACCGCGTGCAGCTCCAGGGTGGGAAAACTGTTCCAGCAGAGGAAAACCTGGAAAGGGGAGGGAATGATGCTGAAAATATGGGGAATTGTCCCCCAGTCACGCAAGGGGAAGCGCCAGCAGTAGCAGCATCCTGTGGTGATGCAGCCCTGAGCAGGCAGCACCAGTGCCAGCACCCAGCAAGGGAGATGGGTGAATCCAATGGGAAGATCCCGGTGCTGGGAGCGGGATGATGCCGTTGCCAGCACCAAAAAGCTTTCTCCAGGTTCATGGCCAGGGATGCTGCTGTGCTGCTCCTCCATATCCATGGGTTATTTAATAGGGGTCAAATCCAGACCTGGAGAAACACCCATCAGGAAAACCGGGAAGCGTCGGGAGCTGGTTCTTGGGGTACCCAATGGGGAAGGTCTGTGGCTCCCATGGGTTTAATCCCAGCCCCAGCTGCATCATTGCAACTTCATTCCAAAGATGTTTTTTTCCTGGGAGCTGAGGAGTTTCTTGCCATCTGAATCATAGGATGGAGCATCAGTTAATGACTGCGCATGGGAAAACCGGGAATGCTCTGCAGGGCCTTCATCCCATGGGGAGGAGAAGGGGGGAAAGGCCACAGGGTGTGGGGCACAGGGCTGTCCCATGCCAAGGATGGAGCTATTGGGACAAATCCTGTCCCCCCAAGGCTAACGCCTGTTAAAAACAGTGCCCTGATAAAGGAATTAAGCCAATTGGATGCGAAGGCAGGAGAGGGCTGGCACGGTGCTGGCTCTGCGGGTTCCCCCCCAAATTAAGAAGGGGATCTTTGTCACAGCAAAGACATCCCTAATTCCCCAGTGGGTCACCATCCTGCTCCATCACCCCACAGTGGGGGAATTCCCAATCCCAACCTCCTCGGATGAGCTCTGAGATTGATTTGGAACTAGATCCGTGCTGTGTAACCAGGATCATCCAAGACCCAGGACCTGCCACCCCCATAGGGTCCAATTCTGCATGAGAGGAGCTGGAGGGTAACATTGGCTTCCCAAAGGCGCCTTGTTCCTGTGAAGGGCTGGCGCTGGCCCCGGGCACCCAGTAGCTTCCATGGGATTCTTCCCAGGAAAGGGGTTTGGAGGAGCCCCCCAGCAGCGTGGCACTGCTGGCTGCATGGAGGGGACAATGAGAGGCTGCATGCACATGTGAAGGGGATGCATGGAAGGGATGCTTAGCAGGGATGCATGCACACGTGGATGGGATGTACACATCCAAAGAGGGGATGCATGTATGGAAAGGTTGCATAGATGCATGAAAAGGATGTGTGCACAGAGGGGATGCATGCATGCATGAAGGGGATGTATACGTGCATGAAGAGGATGCGTGCATCCATGGAGGTGATGCATGCATGGAAAGGTGCATGGCAGAGATGTATGGAAGGGACATGTGAAAGGGGCATGGGCATGCATGGAAGGGATGTATGGGTGAGATGTATGCATGCACAGAGGGGCTGCATCAAGGGGATGCATGTATGCATGGAGGGGGTGCATTCCCATTGCCAGCAGGTTTGGGACAAGCAGGAATTGCCCACAGGGCTCTGCATGAGGACATTTCCCCCTCTAGCAAACCCAGCTTGATCCCATTTGTGTAACAGGTCGGAAAGGGAGGAAAGCTACGGAAAGGGACTGTCACTGGATCCCAGGGACGGGGTTGCAGGCACAGCACCCATCCTGCACAGCACTAATCCTGCATGGAGGGAAGAAAGGAGGGACAAAGAGAAGCAGGGAGGAAGGAAGCACACAGCACAGCTCCATGCAGCTATGGCGACGACCCATCAGGACCCAGCTCCATCCCATTGCTGGGGTGCAAATCCCATCCCTGATGCCACCCTGAGCCAAGGGTTTGGGGGACAGGGACCGCTCAGCACCCTCCAGAGTGAACCCATGGTTCCCCCCCAGCCCTTTCCCAGCCCCATCTCCCTGCTGCCATCAGCCCCAGAGCGCTTTGCAGGAGCAATTGAGTTCAAATGAAGTAATCACTCTTCAAATATAGTCATTTGCAGGGAAAATACAGGCCTTGCTCTGATTGAAAATGGTCTCGACTGAAACCGTCCCTCCCATCCGAAGGGGAAATGTGTTCAGCTCCAGTGACAGCAGCCTCAGTAGCAGCCATCGCAGCCCCATAGCGTCTCTTGGCTTCTCCCTGGTTGGGGGTAAAAAGCTGAGGTTTGGGGCTTTGAACCTCTCTGGAGTCAGCTGTGCTTTGGGGAGGGTTGTTTTGCTCCCAGTTATTCCCATCAGAAGGCAGATGGAGGGGTGTGATAAGAAAGTGTTACAGTGCTGGGCATATGTTTCAGCCGACTGGAAGATGCTACAGAACGTAACTGCAGTTAAAATACAAAACTATTTGCAACTATTCACCAGCTTTTTATATATATATATATAAAAATATATTAATATATACTATATACACTATATATCCTATATAAATATAATTTATATATTAATATGTTATATAGAATATCAATATATTGATATATAAAAAATATTCTGCTTCTATACTCCTTTATGGAATAGCAAGCATTTTGCTTGTAATCTTACAGCTGTCTAATGTACACAAGATAACTGGTAACAAACATCACCGAGTGGGAAGATATAATGACTAGGATTGCTAAGAACTGCAAGAGCTTTATCTGCTGTTGCCTGCAGCAGGTCTGGGTGGAGAAGCAGTACCAGTGTTTCTGATTGTAATTAATAACTGATTTTCCACACTGTAGAAAGGCAAAGCAGGGTTCTACATCATATGGAAATAGATCCGAATAGATCTTCCTTAAGAACAATAAATAATAACCAATTCCTATTTCAGAAATTGGCAATTGAGAACATCCCCACAGATCATGTTTCCAGTTTGCTGGTAGAAAAATGTGGTGGCACTTAGTATCATGAAATAAATGAAAAAACATAATATTTTAAGTGTGTTTCATTGACACAAGAGATTTATCAGATCTAAAATAATCTGATTTCTGATAACTGTCTTTCATGTTAGTAAATTGACTTTATTGTTTTAACTTATAATATTTACTGAGGCTACTTATCTAATAAGGTTAAAACTTATTGTCTGATACCAGTATCAGCTGCAAGGGAATTTGTCCTGTCTCCTTCACGTTGTCAAGTTAAAATGTTTGCTCCTTTTTATCTCCAGCTACCTACTGCCAGCAAATCTGTCTTTATTTTTAATTCTGTTATTTGGTGGAGGAAAAAAATCCTGGTGTGGAATGTACGTATCTCTTAGCTATGGGCTGTAACCCTGCAACACCTTTGGCTGTCCTGGCTAATGGGCTGTGTGTTGTTTTCGAAGTGTCCTCTTTCTTTATTCTCAGTGCCATCTGTCTCTTTGCTGGGGATTCCTTCTGCCAAGCAGGTAACTGCTGAACAGCCTCTACAGCGAACTTTGGAAACCTCATTCCTTCCCAGTGGTAAAAGTCTGTGCATTCTCCAAAAGGGCTTGGCATATGCTTTGTGGATCCATTTGTAAGTATGGGTCTTGTCATTGCCTGGTTTATCAGAGAAAAATCTCTTTATGTCTGTAAGCTGCCCTGATCAGTGTGGCACAAGAATCTAGAACCTGCTGTTTAACCTTTCATAGGAGGAAGCTACTAGAGAAAGCTGGTCAAGAAATAAAAGTAGAAGCTTTGCTGCAGCTGTTTGCAACTGCCTCACCATGAAAGCCATCAACTAACCCCAAAAAACATCTGACCTATTTCCATAGTTGTCAAGCACAACAGACCTGTCTTCCTTGTCTCCCTGTGATGCGGAGTTTCTGTCTTAGCAAATTGATAATGCATTTATTAAAGAATTACTTATTTTCTTAAAAGTACCAGGATTGTTAATACTAGCAAGATGACTATGATGTGGGAGTCTGGTTATCCGTAAAGAATTCAAATGAATAATCAATTTTCTGCTTAATGTGTCTCAATATTTAGGAATCTGGGTGAATTTTGGAATTAGTTTGTGTCTCTAAGCCAAAAGATTTTTGTTGTCAGTCTTTGAGGGCTATCAAAGCCTAGTAAAATTTTTATGATAAAGAAGATGGTATGGGATGTATAGTTTGCTGATATGCAGAGCAAGAAACCTAAATGTGCTTGGAGTCATTCTCAGATACAGTTGTGACCTTCTTCGGGTCATCTTCCTCATCTCCACAAAGTTCAAAATGAGGTGGGTTTGTTTTGTCCTGAGATTTTTACTCCCATGTCATTCTATAGAGGAGTTGAATATGTGAAGAGTTCTCATATTTTCACATTTGAATATTTTATTATTAGGTCATACTTTGCTACCAAAGCTTTTTCTCTTTTATCATCGTTGCATACTAATGCATTATGTGGTCAAGAAACTGGGAAAAGTGAGATTATGTAAAAATAGTAACTGACAACTATGTTAAAAATCAGCAGTAAATTCAAGAAGTGAAAATCTTGAACATACGAAGTTCACAACAATCTAGATTATTCTTGTACCTGATAAGGTTTCAGTCAGTTGTTTCCTCCTTGTTATTCAATGCATACCCCTATGCATTCACAATGTTAGAACTGTGAATACAGCGTAATTCCTCATCACCTTTTCTGTATGTACTCATCACTTTCCAGACATGGTAAAGTGTAATCCCTGCCTGGGAGGGAAAAGGGAAAAAAAAACAAAACCAAACATATTCAAGATTAAGATTCTAAAAAGACAAAGTACCAATTTTGCTTTGGAAATATGAAATAGGGCCAGAAGCATTGGTATATCTCTTCAATCAAATCACACTCTGATTGCCATTGGTCTTAGTGGTGAGCTTTTTAGGAGTCAGTTGGAAAAGCCCCTGGTTTATGCCATTGTATTTAGGCACGCAGAAGATAAATGACATTTATGTGGACACTGTTCTATTGTTTTTCTTGCTTGTAAGAGGTTTCTCAATGTTCATGTTCGTTTAATGTAGGGTGGATTTTTCAAGACAAAAGTATTATCAGGTGGGCCAAGTACTTGACCTTTTTAGGTCTGTGGGAAACACCCCTGCTCCTTGAACTGTGAGACCTGTGAGCAGCACCATGCTCCCTCTGTTCTCCAGCCATCAGGATGGAAGGAGAGACAAGCTTTGCAGCAGAGTTCACTGAAGAGCAATGAGGTTGAAAACATGGAATCAAGGCCAGGTACTGCCAAAGACATCATAGGGTCTCCTCAGTGCAAACCTCTCTTCCCCTTCTCCAGCCAAAGCTAGTATCATCCACCTGTTCCCATGCACCTCCTTCCTCCTGCTTCAGCTCCTTGCTCCAGTTTCCCCTTCCTCCCCAGCTCAGTCTCAATTCCTCGATGCTGTGTTACTATTCTTGAGTCTGGCACCCGGTGCTACAAACCCAAGAGTCAGAACAGCAGAGCAAGTCCTGGCAAGGCACTGCCTGACAGCCCAGCCGGTGCAGAGGGTGCTGCCTGCTTTCAGCACCTACACGCTGGCATGCCTCCACTCAGCAGTGGGAAACTGATGCTGTTTTTTAACTGTTGTCACTTGCTCTGATTTGGGTACATTCACAGTGATGAAAGGTGCGCCGCTGATGCCGTCTCAGCCAGATCTCCAAGCCCTAGCTGAAAACATGTCGATCTTGGAGATTCTCTATGAAATAGCTATTAATGTTTTGGTTTAATACATCCAAAGCAACATATTTTCTAAGAATAGAAACAGCTAAAACATATTGCCTGGAATTTTGACAAGTTATTCTGCTTCAGTCATTGGAGAATTTCTGTGTGAGCAGTTAATACCTGCAGAGTTATAAGTTACTGAAAACATGAGGCACTCCTATTTGAGGACAGCACTGATAATTCTACCTGTAATTTGAAATGGGGAAGAAACCTTGTAAATATCAACATCGCTAAGGCCGCAGATGAAATCGATTGATGGTTTGAATGGCTGTGCTGTCCTATAATATGATGTCCAGCTAAACCTTACAGCTGCTTGCACAACATCCTCTTCCCCCTAGATCATCAGCACATGGCACACATATACAGGCACCATAAGGACACAAAATCCAGACACCATATGAGAAGCTCAGCTTGCTAGCCAGTACATCATCTCTACTGAGTATGAAAATACATTGTTTTTATTTAAGTTCACGATGCTTATTTCAGTGGTTAGTATTTATTTGCCTATGAATGACAAATATCATGTAATAAATACATATATAAATAAATGCATGTATTATAGGTTTTTATCATACTCTGTCTTCAGAGATTTCTGACTTCAGATTCATCTTTAACTGCTGTTAATCCAGCACCAGAGCAAACAGCAGTGGTTTAGCCACATTGCAAGAGTAGCCTTTGGTAATTTCATCCTGTTTCAACCTCATCCTTTCTCTGGGGCTCTCTCTTTAAACTTGATACTTAAAGTAACTACTTCGCAACTGTTTTCTGTTACAGGATTTCACCTGGGAAGTCTCTTTCCTTCTCTGGCACCACTTCTGTTCATCAGCTGTGGATTATGAGCATTCCCATGATTTGTGTTTGAACGCACACTCTTTACCTGTGATGGCAACTGTTTGACAAAGTTCTGCCAAAGACAAAGCCCCAGCCTCCTCCAGCCCCAGTTAATGTGCCTTAAAGAACCGGGTGCCTCCAGTCAGCTGAAATAGGTCAATTATAGATTTTTAAGAAGAAAATCTCTTCTGCAGAGGATACCGACTGTAGCATTAGCAGAGCCACTTCAAACCCCCTTGTGATGCTGTGACATGCCTTGTCCTTGCAGAGCTGAGCTGGCAGGCGGCTGCAGCTCTCAAATCCGCTGTAGGACCAGTTTATGGGAAAGTCCATGCCTCCACAAGAGGTGAGCGTCAGCCTCCTCTAGAAGTGCTGCACCACTTCAGCAGGGCAAGACAAGGAGATACATGATTAAAAACCAGCAAAACCATGTTTGCATAGGTCCCTTCTTTATTCTGCATGGTTCGGGTTTGAGAATGGGAGATGGCACTGACGCTTTCACTGCTGTCGTTGTGATGGTGCATTCAGGCCTGAGAATAGTTAGGACTAATATGCACATAAAATCTGGTAAACGGGTTTTTTTCAGTCAGCCTTTTACCTATTAACCCATTTTACATTTCGTGTACATAAAACCTTGGATTAGAGGCAGAAAATTGAAAACTTTCAATAAAATGTTAGCTTTAGTTCAGTAAACTTCATTCTTTAGACTCACTTTATAGATGTTTATATATCTTAAGTGGGTGTAAGTGCTAACAAATCACAATTTCAGAGCACCGAAACAGTCCTACTTACTTACAAGGTGTAAATAACCAGGATAATATACATAATAATTCATGTAGAACAACAAGATATACTACAACTCTTCATTGCAATCATTTTGCTTATATTTATTGAAAGGGCAGCCCTGATCCTAATTTCTTATAATATGTACACATCGCTTATATTAATCAAAGAAAACCTTGTAAAAATGAAATAAATAAAACATTTCCCTTGTTCATCTCTTATGAAATAGAAAGATTATTCCATATTTTCTTCCCTCCTTGCATTTCCCTCGTAAGGATCAGATAGAGACTTGCAAGCTTTTTGCTGTCAGGTTAGAGGATACAGCGAGACACTGACAGCACAATGCATGAAGCTAAAGCACTCTCAAGCCTCAGAGAGCAAAGAACAAAATTCAGCTTTCTAGCTCACTGCGGTTTCTCTGTGCCTATTTAGGGAGCCAAAACCCAACAGTGTTTAATGTTCTGAGCTGAAAATAGAAGCAGATAAAAAAATTAGAAGATGTAGAAGAATAGGGAGCGAACCACAGTTTGAGACTGCATATGTTTTAATGGGGCGATACATCGTATTTACTCTCTGTGTCACAACAAAAAGCCTCTTGGTAAGTGCTTAGTCCTGCTCCGAGGAAAGGGAAGCTGCTCTGCCTCTGCTGTACACTGCCCTGTCTGTAAAAGGGGCAAAGCATGATGCTGCAGACCATGGGCTCATATGGCAGAGGATGCCATCACCCCAATAAGCCTTTTGCAGTTTGACACTACAATCTTATTATTTAATTAGCAAAGGTGCCACTGAGCTTTGAGGATACAGGATCTGATTTGTATCCAAACAGAGTCCTTTATGCAGTCATCTCCCTCTGACACATGTTGTTTCTGTCTCCACCCAGAGCATGCTTCTTCCTCACTTACAGTTGTCACAGTCAGCACTTAACTTACACAATCTCTCGTCCTGAGCTCCTTCCTCTGTGAGATCTGGTGTTATTATTGCTTATTATTTGCTACATACTTGTGGTCTCAGAAAACGATGGCTGTTACTGCTGAAACCAGCACAGGGAAGATGCCTGCCTGCCTTCGGGTGACAGGAGGCAGAGCAGGGCTGTGCAATGTAAAATGGAGGTCACAGTCTCCCTGAGCTTCTCATCACAATGTTACCAGCTAATACATATAAACAGCCCTCGCTGCTCAAATTCTTGCTGAACGAACACTGGCTTCCTTGCTCGTCTTTTCCCTCTTCCCTGCTTTACCTCTTGTCTCAGCTCTTCATGAAGTGCTCTTCCCTCTAGGTTCTCCCCTTTCCCATGTGCCTGTGATGCCACAACACAGCTTCATTGCCTCCATGTGTTCAGCCCTGCTTCTCTTCTCCCGATTTCCTTCCTCTCTCACGCAGCCCCTCCTCTGGAAAACTGCTCGAGAATGCATCCCACCTGCTTACAGAAACCATGGCAGTGACTCCTGGCACAGCCGGGACTGTTTCCCTGAGCCACATTGTGCCTGATGCCACCAGCCCCTGCCAAGCAGGCACCATTTGCCATGGTGCAGCTTGACAGAGCCCTGCAGTACGTCCTGTTTTACACGGTCACCTTTGGCCAGAGCAGCAAACAGCCAATACGTGAAACCCCTTACACAGCCTTCCTTAAGCTCATAGTAAGATCTCTGAAAAACTCCTCACCTGAAAACCCAGATTCATCTGCTGGCCCTGCAGCCATGCCCTACGCCTTCCACCAGTTTTAGCAGAGCTGGCCCTCTCATCCTCCAAAACCAGCTGCAGAAGTAATGATGCAGAAGGAACAAGGCATCTCCCAAGTGAGTCAACTTAAGTGTGCGTAGTAGCCTACTTACTGTATCCCCAGAAGCACTGCCACAGCTTCAAGGAAGTCTTGTTATGAAAGGTGTGGGAAGAGATAAAGATGAACGTGGTGAGTCACAGGAGCATGCTGGGGGCAGAGCCTGCCTTCAGGACTTGGGAACACTCCCACCTCTAAGACCTGATAATAGGCAAGAACGAAGGAAGCAATTAATAATTAAAATAATTGTGGAATAAGTGAGGATAATTAGTATCCTTATTTATCTTCCTAAGTGTTGTCCAAAACTGGAATCTTGACATTCCAGGCCCACTGGTTTTGTGTCATTCTATGAAGTGGAAGTATTCTCCATCATTAGGTCTTCTTAGATGAGAGTTATAATCTCTGGCACTGTCTGCCTGTGCAGAGGCGCAGCTCCTCCAGTTGGGAGGATGCAATGAACTGGGAAATGGGAATAGCAAAGCAATAGCAAAACCATTTGGCACTCCAGATATTTTGTACCCCTTCCCAGTAGATGGGTCTGTCTTAGGGGGCCAGAGGTGCCAGCTCATAACCCACTGAGCCCCTACATAGGGCAGAGAGGCTGTGAAGCACTGAGCCTGCTGGGCTTGGCATTGTTCTTTACGGGTGGCGGATGTAGTTGATGCTTCCTCAGCATCTCTTCTTTTTGCATGCAGTGAAGGAGG
>JAVHNF010094715.1:0-10616 GCA_034783455.1 Micropsitta finschii
ACAGGGCTTTGAGCAATCTGGTCTAGTGAAAGATGTCCCCTCCACTAGGGACCATCTTCCATCTTGTTCCATCTATTTCCAGCCCCGAGGGAGATGGAAATTGGCCATGTAATGGATCTTAGCTATAAAGAATTATCATCTTTTGGTAATAAAGTACTGCCTGTCTCAAGGGCTCACACACAGAGCTTGACCTCAGAGCAGTTGCACATAATGTTTTCCCTGTCAAGAGAACCTATTCATAATGACATGTCACAGGTGCTCACACATAATATGTTTCCTGTCAAAAGTGATCATCCGTATTTTATATAGCAGCTTTGATGACAAATATTTTGTACTTCAGCTGCTTTTTCTTCTCCCTGTCAGACTTCATGAAGGAAAGTCACAGACAGTTTTTAAATAATGTCAGCTTCTTAGATCACGTTACTCTGTCTGCCTTTGAAAGTAGCTTTATACAAGAGCCACAAGACCAGAGAGAGAGAGACAAGGACATTTTCATTTACTTAACTTTAAAAAGAAAGCCAAGTTTCCAGGCTCTTAATTTCAAAATCAATATACTCTGTATCCTTGGAATCTTTTCAGGAAAAAAACAGCTATACTTCTTGAGCACCCAGTATTTTGAGAGTCTAGTGAAAGCAAGTCTGATAACTGAACTGGGGTTGCATCTTCTCACTATGCAGAATGCTGTTTATTCTCATAGTAGTGGTTTGTCCTGGTGGTCCAACGCTTTCCTCCAGGTTGTTCTACAAAGTGAGTACCTCAGAGGGCACAGAGGACTGGGTTCTTATGTTCTCATTGAAATTGCTTGCCCGCAGCAGGGCCAGAGTTTGTCCTTCTCCTATGTGTTCAGCCCTACTGAGAGAAATAACCCTCATTCCTCATTCTATTAATGAAAGAGGAAAAGCGAACTTGAACTCCCTTTGAGGTTTCTCAGATTGCGGGACTATTTTTGATATGCTCATTGAAGCCTCAGAGCATAGAGGAGCTCTTTTCCCATTCATAGGCCATGTCTTTTTGCCAAAACTGTAAGTGAACAAAGTACAGAGGTACTCCTGAACTTCTCTGCCACTAGGAAAGCTCCCCTGAGCTAGCATGGAGTGGTGGCTTTCAGCCTGTAAACCATAGGTTTGTATGTGCTTCTGGTCTGCCTCCAAGGGATCCACAGAAGGGAGCTGACAAAAGCAAGTTCATTGTGGATGCAAGCTATTTAGCAGTTTCTGTGTATAAAAATGAAATCAAAACACTAAAATAGGCAATCAAAGTATGGCATGTCCATATTTATAAAATTATCACTGGCCTGAGGAGAAGGCAGAACAGGAAGCCAACAGTATTTACAAATAGGATTTACAAATGTAAATAAGGATGGAATTTCTCTTACATGTGAAATATAACCCAATGTCTCAGGTTGAGAGATTAAAACTTACACTTAGAAAAATGCCTGGGTTTCTCATGCAAGACAAGGCAATAAAAAAGGGGGATGCAGGGTCTGGAGATATTTGATGCTTAACTATTTTGCATATCCAACTGCTATTTAAGAGTGCAACCAAGGAGGAATTAGAAGCTTCTAGTACAGGAAGATGAAAAACATTATTCTCTACCACTGAAAAGTAAAACACTGATTAATGTCTGCTACTGAAAAGATAGGCAGCAATAGCATCCTCTTTTCTGCTACCCCCAAGCCCCTAAAGAACTGAACAATCTAAAGCAATGAGTGCAGTAAGTTTTCCTTTCCTTGTTTGAAAAATTAGAACAATTCAATTGAAAGGCAAATATAATCCTACCTATGCTCCATGCTGGGACTGGGAGAGGGTAAATGCCACAGTTAAGTCTGAACATCAGGTTGTAATTGTTAGAGATTAAAAACACGCTAGAGAGAACATTCCAGGGAAAGGAGGGTGAGAAGGATGGCTCTCCTGTGTCTTCTTATTAAGGTAAATTAGCATCACATCTTACAAGGGCATATTCCTGCACAGCAGAACTCAATCAAAGGGCATTTAGTCAATGAAGGAAATTATACACTAGGTTGATTTTTAATCATCCAGCTAGTAAAAGCAAAGATAAGTGAATGTGTATTTATCTGCTGAGCCAACTGCACACAAGGCAGAAAAGCCACTGAACATAACTAAAAGTAAAAATAAGTGTTCTCTAGAATGCTGCTGTTCCACAAAATCAATTTCAAATATAATTTACTGTTAGCTATTTCTGCAAGATGGGAGCACATCAGCTGAGTTTTTCACTTTATGCAGATTAAGTAATTGCTGAAATGAAATGTCAGGTCAGAAGGGATACAGGAAAAAATGAAGCAATCTCGAAAAGCTGTCAGAGAGGTGGATAGTCCACCCTTCCAAGTACAGAGGAACTCCTATTTCATGATTTTGTCTAATATCTTGTTCTCTCACCTTTTATTTATTTAATTTTTTTTAATGTTTGTCTTCTTAGTGCATCCTAACGTGAGCCAGGGTTGCCAAGGAGGGTGTGCTACATGTTCTGACTACAACGGATGCCTGTCATGTAAGCCCAGGCTCTTTTTTGTTCTGGAGAGGATTGGCATGAAACAAATCGGAGTATGTCTTTCCTCATGTCCAAGTGGATACTATGGGACACGGTATCCTGACATTAATAAGTGTGCAAGTAAGTGCTGGGGAAAGGGGAACACATGGATCTGCTTGTTCTCTCTTGAGCGCTGTGTCACCTTAGGAGTCAAGTCAATAGAGAAGCAGATGGACAGGCTGCCTCTTTTTTTGTTCAGTTCTCTTACAGTAGTGCAGTAAATATTAACCTGAGCAAGAAGTTAAGGTGAAAGATCACAGAACAGCATAAAGCTCAGGGTTCCCAGCTCCTAGGACCCTCTATATCCCCATGCAAAAGAGAAGTGAGTGCCATTGGGTGCCAGGCACTGTCCTCTGGCAGCAAGAGGGATCTGCAGCAGCTCTGAATCTTCAGCCAAGGGATGCTGAATCTCAGTGTCTGGAGCCATTTGACCCACTGCCCCTTCCCCACCTGTCCCCTGCAACAAGGAGAGAAGATGTCAGGTGCCATTCTTGGGCACCTGGTCTCTTTATAGCTTGTCTCACACACAGTGTAGTCCGCTAAATGCCTGTAGCAACTGGCCAAGTTTCAGCTGGCCAGATTTTAGCCTGATTGAGGGGAAGTTACCAATTAATGTTGCCTTCAGGCAAGGAGACAGAGGACCCAACTTTATTCTTTAGTGCTCTGGCAACATTCTGACCCTACTTACATATTTTGAACCAAAAATGAACTGGAAAAGATCGCAATGTCCTCCCCACTCCTCTTTCTGTTGTTGAATTCACTGTTTTTAATCCCACAGGTGATATAAAAACATAAGAGTGATGGCCAAGCAACTCTCCCAGTTTTTACCTGGTAATAAAAGTTATTTAATGAGTGGACCCCAGAGTAAAGTCTTACAGAGTAACTTGACACTGTAAAATATTTGCTCACTTTTTAGCAGTGTGTGGCCTTCTCTATCAGACATGAGCTGTGCCATACACAAGCTTTTATTTAAAAACATCTGAGAACTGGGAATATTACCACTAATGCAAATTTGGATAGTCATATAGAGAATACATGAAATACTACAGGACATCTGAGTGAACATCAGGGAGTCGTTTAATAAAAGAAAAAGTTGTTGACGCAAAACAGCTTTTAGCAGATTCTAAATTCTGGCATATTTTTATTTCTCTTGGATGAATGGAGATAGATAGCATGGAACTGGCCCAATACTTGTGCCCTGTGGGCTTAGTATCTATCCTGTGTCAGAGTAGGGCAGAAGCCATATATTGTTATTCTGATGTTCTGTGCTCTGTCTTCTGTTTGCATAGAAGAGAAGCAGTGTGAGGCTGTCCAGCATCAGGCCATCCTTATTAACTTCTCACTTATGCCAAGGTCATTTGTGTCTGGCCTCACTATATGTACAGGCTACAAAGAAGATCTGAATATAATTTGCTTCCTCTGAAGACTGTTTAATAATGTTAGAATTGTGTGATTCTGGCATATGTGGGAGAGCCCATGACATTTTATGACAAAGAGCAAAAACGTTGTTTAATGTTTGTGTTTCAGAATGTAAAGCTGACTGTGAAACCTGCTTCACCAGAAACTTCTGCACAAAGTGTAAAAGTGGGTTTTACTTATACAGTGGAAAGTGCCTTGAAAAGTGCCCTGATGGGCTGGAAGCAAATAATCACACGATGGAGTGCACTAGCATCGGTAAGTCCAGTCCTGCTGTGTTCCCCACCGTTTCCTCACAGGGGATGCGGGATCTAAGGAGGCCATGAGTTGCAAGATCAGTTACACCACCAGGGAAGTGCCACTTAAAGTTGAAACATTCTGCATCACAAGACACATTCCCCAGTACAAGAAACTCAAGGTATTTCCCAAATATGCCATTTCACAAGAGGCACAAGCTTAGTTCTGCCCTACAAACACAGCCTTGATCCAAAGGGCAATTCTGCCTCAGGAAATACAGCCTGTTTGTTCTGCCTTGAGGAAGACTAACATCCAGCTCTTGTTCTGTTACAGTGTATTGTAGCACTGCTAACATCAAAGGTTCAAAAATCCAGAGCCAGATCCCACATGTAGTTGAAAGATTAAAATACTAACTGCTTTACTTTAGCTCCCTTGTACTACCTGAGCCTTCAAAGCATGCGTCAACATTTTGAAGCTTACCTTCACAAAGGTGAAAGCTAGAAAATAAAACATGAGAGCACCCCAAAAAACACCCTCTCAAATCCCCAAATGGTATGTGCACAATCACCTGACTCCAGAAAATGAGGATCAAAATACAACACCAAATAGTGTGGCACTGCCATTGAAGGAATGAGATTGGTGACACTGGTCCGGTGACTCACCGGCTGCAGAGAAGAGACCTGCTTTTGTATCTGTCCAGCCTCTGACTCACAAGCTCTGATTATGAACACTACAGCATTTTTGGAGGTCACAGCACCTAAGAGTCTGCTCTATCCCTCTGCCACCCCTCCAGTTAAAAGCAAAACAAGTTATCTATTTGCCTCTGAGCTGCTGCAGTTGACACCCCCTGCCATGGGCATGCTGGAGCCGTGGCAAGGTTTAGCTTATTTTACTATGGTGGCTGTGAATGGTGGTGGCTGAGAACTGCAGTGGAAGGGGTAACTCTTTGTCCAGCAGCAACGAGAGAGTACTTAGGCGCAGTCTGGCCATGATGGAAATCTCCTCCCCTACAGTATCATGCACATAGCTCTCCCTGGCATCACATGTTTTGGAGGGGAAGTAATGCAGGAATAAAAATAATATACAGTAGTTTGGCATTTTCTTTCTCAAATACATGTTAGTTCACGTGGTATCAATGATTTTTACAGTTTTACTTTCAAGCAAAGACCTTCATCTTTGAAAGAAATTCAAAGGATCATTTTTGTTTCTTGATGGCTGTTTCCAAGTGTTATAGAATTAGCTGCTATAACAACAAGTCAGACTCAAATAGGAAAAGCCATTTAAACCTATGGAGAAAAACCAGAACCTGTCTGTGCCCATGAAGACCAATTATTTTAACAGGATTCCGGTGTAATATTAAAACCAAAATGACTCACGTGACAATTCACTGAAGGAAGGCTCAGAGATTGCCTGAGATCTATTATATTTTTAGGTTTTGAAAAATTTGGAAGTAAATTCTGGAGCTGAAAAATGTTGACTTTCAAGTTCCTCCTGCAGGGGCTGCAAGTCTTTCCCTCTTCAGCTGTGGTTTATAGTGTTAAGCATGCACATGAACATGAAGTAAATATAAATGTTTACTGCCTTTTATCAAGAGAAGGATGCTGAGGAGATGGCACTAAAGAAGTTACTAAGAGCATGTTGTTAAGCTTCCAAGGTTACTCCCATTTTTGTCTACACTGTTTGGACAAGTGTCCAGCTGCACACCTTTTTGTTCCAAATAGTACAGATGCGCATTCAGATCACCGTGGTTTAGAAACTGTAACCCACACTTTTCTGAAAAGCTTGCACCCACCCAGACACAAATTCTCCTCTGCTTTGCTGGCTTACAGCTTGTACATGCTACAGATGACAGCTCTTTCACTACTCAAGCTGAATCCTAAGCAGCAGATCACCAAAGATCTTTGATTCTTAATGTAGTACCTTTTGATATCTGTTGGTCCTTTATAATTCTACTGATTTCCAAATTTAACACCTTTGAGACCAGATGTAGCAGCCTGAGCCAATGACTTCATCCTCCTTTCACACAGGCAGGACCAAAGTTTAATTCCGCTGAAGCTACAGGGGTTTAGACCTCCACAAAACCAAAGCAACCTCAGGACAAGCCCCAGTGACTGATTTCATTGAGACCAGTTGTGGTGGTGGTGTTCTATTTCAGGAATGGAATTACAAAAAAGAGAGTACAAAATAGTTACTGACATAATTATTTGACATTATTTTGTGCATTATATCCTCAGCTATTCAATTTCTGTCAATTCACTGCTGTAAATCCTGATAATTTCCATTAATTTTTGACACCTTTTGGCTGATGCAGAATAAAATTAATGTACCATATGTATTGTGTGTATAAAAAGATATTGGCCAGGCTCAGCTTATCCTATGTTTATTGCAGTGCACTGTGAAGCAACTGAGTGGAGTCCATGGAGCCCTTGCACAAAGAAAGGAAAAACTTGTGGTTTCAAAAGAGGAAATGAAGTAAGGGTCAGAGAGATCGTGCAGCATCCATCAGCAAGGGGCAATCCTTGCCCAGCTACAAGCGAGAGCAGAAAATGTATTGTACAAAGAAAGAGATGTCAGAAGGAAGGAAAAGGTACCACGTTATCATCATCATAATATGAGATTGGTATTGTGCTTGTTTAATAACTCACATCTGAATTCCCAGGCCTCAATTGCAGGCTTCATCAAAGCTCCCATTGATGTGGTGTTCTTTGGGCTGGAGAGAACCGTGCCATTGCCTGGAGTAAATAAAGTCCTAACGCTGCTCAAAAAATGCTCTTTGTGTGATCTAGAAAGTACAGGGTGGGCTGGATGGGAAGGCACATTGTCTCTCGGTTCTGCTGAAAGAGCTGCCAAGAAGAGGGGTTGCATGGGGAGCTCAGAACAAAAGGATCCATCATAAAACAAGTCATGGTGGGAGTTGTGTATCAGGCAGCCAAATTTCATGTTTTAACCATGGGATTCCTCCAGACCAATTCCTATTTCATGGTTTCCTACAGGTAAGACCATAACTCTTGCAATCGCAGTGCTGTGGCCTCTCTCCCACCCTGAACTCTTTCTACCAGCTATGGCTGAACAACGTGGCCTAATCCTGCCATCAGCTTCTGGCTCATGGAGTCCCAGCATGGGAGAAAGACCACAACTCTGTGTGGCAGCCAAGGGAAACTCTACTTGGTTTTACACATTGAGCATGAACTGCCCATCCATGCGAGCCAGCTGGTTGGACTTAATCCCCATCACGGCAACTGTGTGGTGGGATGATATGGGAATGGCCTCACACATGTTCAGAATGCGAGATGCTTGAGAAGTCTATGAAATAATAATTTATACAAATTCCATCCAGTAGAGATTGTTGTTCCATTGTTCCCTTTCTCCCCTTCTTGCAGCAGGGAGATTACTTCCTATGTTCCTTTTGCAGTTACTCTGGTTGGCACAGGATTGTCCATGGAATATTTCCTTTTCACCACCCCTCCCATTTTCCCCATCCCCATTTCCCTTTCCCTTCTATTTCCCCCTTTCCTTCTAACTCAACAGCAAGGTTTCGTCCCTTTTGAGGATGAGTGGAAGAGATGGAGCAGCTATCCCCTATATAAACATCTGTGAGCCAGCATAAACTGCTGGCACCAAGTACTTAACTTACTGTTTTGTTGTCAAATGATCTCTAGGGTTGCTGCAGATTACTTGTAGAATACGTTAAAGAGGTTGGAGCTTGCAATCTTTTTGAAGGTTAGCTTGTTTCCTAAGGATATACCTCATGAAAAGGGAAATAATGTTAGAAGGATGATCTTACGAACCAGGTAGCTACAGGTGCCTCCCCCTCACCCAAGAACTGGCTAGATCTACTGATTTATTTATCTGCAGATAAATAAACCTTATGTATAGGTTAGATCTACCCCATCTAACCTATGGGGTAGACATCACCTTCTTCTTCTGTCAAGCATTGCCTTGAAGAGGAAGAGAGGGGTATCTGCCCCAGGGGAGCATCCAAAGCAAGATATTTATGGATTCCCTAATGCCTAGAATCTATGCCCAAATTTTCAAACTTACTTCTGCTCCTGCACTATGGCACAACTTGGAATACAGCTTCTCATTAGCCCACTGTAACTGGGGTAAGAGTCTTTTTTTTCCTACCAAGCCAATTTTGCCAGAGCTGAAAATATAGGAACAAACTATAATTTTGGATCTATGAAACTGGTTGTTTTTTTTGTTGGGCAAATTGCTTATGGCAATTTGGCAATATCTTCAGATTGGACAAGCCATTTCTCTTTGAGAAATGCCTGCTGTTGCTGTGTAGTAAGTACTTTAGAAGAAACTTCTCACGTACTTTACTGTCAATTCTTATTTTATGGGATCTGAGTCAAACCATACTTGAAAAATACTGCACACCACAAGAATTTGTTCACAACCATGAATGGTTTGGGGTTTCTTTTCTGCAATGTGCATAAAGGTGGGGTTTTTTTCTTCCTTTTGAGCAAGTCACAATATATTCTAACCTCTTTTACACTCAGCATGCAATTTCTTCAGAACCAATGCAGGCAGATAAAAAGTTATGTTCCAAGTTTACCTATGCCCTTGGGATTTGTAGGTCTATATCTGAGATCCATTTTTTTTAACATTCTGAAATCCACCACTATATACTCTTCAGTATCTACAGAAGTCACCATTCACATTCATATACCTTCACAAGGAGATAAATTAATTTCCTTTTAAAGAAAGATAATTCTTAATGAAACTGAGGAAATTCACACATAAATATTAGGTTAAAGTAGCTTTAAGGGATGGATTATGGTGACAAGCTAGGAAACAGAATTAAGCTAAAAGTTTTCCTTCTGTTCCTGCTGGAACGGGGAAATGAAGCTTTCCAGCCCAATCTCCAGGTAACTTCCCTACTGCCACCATTCCTTATTGCACAGAGAGAAACTTCTGTTCCCCTGTGAATAACAGAATAATTGCATGAGAAACCAAGCCAGGCTCTGTTCTTATGGGTTGCTGTGTCATCAGTGAGTGTAGGAGGTTAACAACAAAAAGACTTTGGGAAACGGAAGGGAAAGTAACTATGTATTTAGTGTTAAGAAATACTGAAAATGCTCCTCTGTACTGTATGACTCCCTGTCGCTGCTCAGGCACTGCTTTGGAGTTTAGCTTTCATGACATCAGCTTTTGAAGTCTAGCAGCAGACGCAGCAGTTACCAACAGTGCTGCTAATCTTTTCTCTGCAGCCATAAAGAGGTACTTAGCTGGATCAGCCTCTGCCATTTTCATGTTGAATAGATGTTTGTGGCCAAGGGAGTGAGGGCAAAGACCACATGATGACGGGGTATGCTCGTCACAGATGCCTCAATGACTTTGCTCAAGAAGTTGAGGTCAGAGACAGGATGTTAGTCAGTTAAGTTGTTGCTATCACACAGAAGCAAGGACATGTTTCTGGAACAGCTACACAAAACAAGATAAAACAGATGAAGAGGGTTTCTTTTCCATCTGCTGGTATGTCATTAAAGCTGGTGAGATCTATTACAACTTTTTTCTCTCACTGGTTACAAAATGAAGTTTTACTGGTAGAAGGTGCTAGAATTTTCAGAATGAATGCAAACAAATAGGAATAATGAGGATACAAATAGCCTGACCAACCTATAACGTTCTTTTTATTCACTTTACAACTAAATTAGTCGATCCCAGTGTGTTCTGACATGGTAATTCCCATATTCTCTCACACAGCCTCCTTTCATAGTTCAGTCCCATACAAACCTCACTGTAATTTATTTCATAATTCTCTTTAAATAGCATCATAGTAAGCTCTTTCTAGTCTGCATGGCTACCTGATTTTTAGTTCCAGTTTTTCTTCTTCCTTTCTTTCCCTCACACTCCTTGTTTTGTTCCCCCAGTGCAGTGCACTGTTACTTTTGTCTTCCCACATTCAACATCTTCTTGGCTCCTACCTGTCACTGAAGGCATACATTGAGAGTTGTGTTTCCTGTAGCCATGTCCATTAGTGGCAAATAGAGGTAATGGGGAAGAGTAACTTGCAGAGCTCTTCAAACACTGCAAATTGTGCATCAATATTATTTCTTTGCCTCAATACATATGCTGCAGCCAAACACAAGTCCCTTTGTATCGCTGTCTGCAAATGTATGAGACGGACTTTTAGTGGCCAAAAGACAAATATGAGAAATGCATACAAAAGTATTTGTGGAGAGGGAAGTGCATGTTTTCATGCATGAGTAATTCTGCCAGAACAGTCCCATATGACTTTCTGTTGAGTCCCAACTAAACCACTGAGAGAGCAGTTTTAAGTGCTTTCAGAGAATGTCTTCTTACAAGTTTGAATAGGCTAAAAACACTCACCAAAAGGCTGAGTGCATAATTATGAACAAGGAAGACATCTTGGAAACCTGGATATTATGCAAGCCAATAGATATGCTACA
>JAVHNF010094732.1:8248-21978 GCA_034783455.1 Micropsitta finschii
TTGCAGGGGGGTTGGACTAGATGATCTTTTGAGGTCCCTTCCAACACTTGGGATTCTGTGATTCTGTGATTCTGTGAAAGCGGGAAGCAGGTTGGTAAAGGCAGTATGAAAAGCTTGGGTTGATAACAACTTTGAAGAGAAACAATATTAGTACATTATACTTGGTCATGTTGTAGCAGTTTAGGCTGAGAGGCAGAGGTTAGTTTCTGGTAAACCCAGCTGTCTGTGATCCAGCTGCCTGTTTTAGTCCTGCAGATAGCAATCACCTCCAAAATTATTCTACCACTGTTCCACCTGGCCCTTACTCACCAGTTACCTGCATCATCCTTGAACCATCGCATGTGCCAATAAAACACATTTTCCTTCACTGAAGTTTTCTCCCATGTCCCAAATCTAACCCATTCCTACATCAAGCCTAGCCACTTCCATTTCCATACCCAGTCTTGAAAGATGCTTTATTCTTTCTGTGAAACCTTCCCTGCTGCACTGCAATCACTCTGTGACCTGGCTGTGTCAGACACCCATCTATCTGGCTTCCCTAGAGGAGGCTGAAAATCTCTTCTCTCCCTCAGGTTGCACTCTCTGCTTAACTCGTTGACACTGTATTTATTGCAAGGTCAGAAACAGCAGCAAAAACCTGGAAAAGACAGCAACTTTCAGGGAACTCAATGTTTGGCTTTTCTGGGATTAATGAAAAGGAATTCCACAGAAGCCACCTCCTTCTTCACATAGTCTATATGTCTTGCAGAAATGCAGGAAGGCACTGAAATATTCTAACAGCGGTCTGGTAAAATCTCACCTAATTCCTTGCTGGCACAAGGGATCCTTGTGCATCACTCAAATTGTCTTCTGTTTGCAGTGCGCCTGACATAGGGGAGTTATGAATAACATGAAGTTTTACTCTTTACATTGAGTTTAGTCTTTCCATTTAATTGCTCGTAACCATACCAAATGATCTAATTTTATTTATTTTTAATCTGGTGAAATAAACAGGTATCAGTCTTCTCCTGCTGGTAGCTAACATTGCATTTATATCTTTTCTTGTCTTCCATTCTTCCACATGGCACAGTGTATTTAAGGGGTATGCAAATGTAAAATCTAGGGCATGATGCTAAGCAAATATTGTTATTAAATTAAAAAAAAGAGATGAGCAATCAAAATGTGTAAATGTAATTCAAATTTAGCCTTTAGATTTCTGTTCTTTTCTTATCTAGAAAGTAAAGGGATTAATTTTATTCTGCAAGGTAGCTATTTTTTAAAAATTGACCCAAGTGAATCTTTACTGTAAAATAAATTCTACTGAATTTAATCCTATAGGCTTTCCCATTTGGGTAGAAGGACATAGTCTCATGGTCACAATTATTTTAAGATGACTTTACTCTTCTGGAACTACATGTCATCAAATATGTTATTGCACTGGTAAGATACTACTTTTTTTTCTTGGTACTCTCGTTTTTGTAACTTGTGCTCTGACATGTCTCTGCCAATACATATTTGGGTGTTAGCTTAAGACGTGACTTAAGCTAACACTCAAACATTTAATCTAATATTTAGTGTAATTTCTTGACTTACCTTAAAATCTTGTTTCCAAATAAAGTGTTTGCTTATCTCACTGCTTGTTCTGATCAAGTGTGAGGCTTTGATTTCTCATTCACCCTTATGAACACTTACTCATGCATAGCTTCACTGGTACCAGTGTAAGGGCACACAGATTGCAAAATACTGAATGTTTTCAGAGACTGAAGTTCTAATAAAAAATTATTTTTTTCTTCAAAACTTTTACTAGTTATGAAATGGATAATTATCTCTACAGTAAGTTCTAAATACAGTTACAAGAATGCATTTCATACCTGAAAAACACCACTGTAGATATCAGCTGAGCCAAATATAGTCACAATTGTTCAGTTACTTCAGTGTCTGATGTCTTTTCACCTGTTTGTTATAGGTGAAACTGAAATCTTGTATTGATTTTCTGTAATAGTTCTGTTTCTGTTATATAAGATGACTGTTATGATCTTCCCTGTAGTACTTAATAGAAGGTGTCACAGATCAAAAGCTATGACCTGCCTGTATCATGCCAAGTTAAAATGCCCTTATCCTGCATAATTCCTTCTTAAGAAAGCTTCTACCTGCATTTACTGTAGTTGGGTAATGAGACATCACTTGATGTGAAGAATGAACCTTCTGTTCTTTTCTTAAGGTCTTTTTAGCAACATTTTGACCTTATATTTTAATAGAATATTCCTGTATAAGCCTCTTTTCATACTTTTTCTGAACTATGTTGGTAAAATGAGTTACAGCACAGTATGAAAAATGTGGGATATACACTGTTCCTAAAAGAGGCATGAGGAGTCTTTTCAGATGAGCATAATTAAGATTGTATATGATTCCACGTGGAATGTGACTGAAAGTGCTGAAGGTGAATAACATGCTTCACTCAAACACAAACCTGTGGTGCTCTGTCATCATTAGGTTTAGCCCTTTTTATTATATTGTGGTACTTGGACCATATCTCTAGGATGTGGAACATACTTTGACTTTGGTCCAGGATTAAACTAAAAAGTTATTACTAGTAAATATTATTTCCTATGCTATCAAACTAGAATTATTCCAGATTGAAGGTTGCAGATGGGAATCCATGCATATATTAAGAGACCCAAAAACTCTTTTTGACCTACTTTCTCTTTGAGAGGATATTATATGGAGGATACTTCCTATCATGAACCTTTTCAGGGTTCATTTGTAAAGTTCCACAGGAAAAGTTGGAAATTCTTCCTTGTCTAAATAGGAAATGAATGGTTTCCAGCTTCATCTTTCTGTCACTTAAGGAGCACATCAGCAAACATCTCTCTTGCTTGATGCTAATTTTTAGAACCAAAAAATAGGGGAACTGTTTTTCAAACATTATGTTAGTACTTCTCAATCACAACTCACCCATGAATATGAAGGGTATTTTTTTTTGTTGATGTTCCAAAAAAGAGAATTCAGAAAAGTTATTCTGATTCCCCCCTGACCCCACAATTGACTCATAAGTTTTAGTTCATGTGTTTTCTTATTGAGAGACGCTCTGCTGTGATAGTTCTGGATTTACTTTCCATTAGAATGTATCTTGCTACCTAGCAGAAAGTTTACTAGCAGCTTGACTTTGAGATTAGATCAAATGTGGTATTCATTGAGTACACTTAATCTTCTAAATACTCTGATATTGATCTGCAGAAAGAGAAGCTTATGCTTTTTGATGGAGATTTATTCCTTTAGTCCAAATTGATGATGGCCTTTATCATATAATATTGTTGACCAATTTCTCCCCCTCCTTTAAGGGAAAGTACATCATCTTGATAATTTTTTGCATTTTCAAAATAACCTTTGTCATTGCAAAGCACTGCTTCTTGCTAGTATGACAGCATCTATAGCTTCCACTTATAAAAACAGCACATAGATTAACTTTTTCTGTTCACAGACCAAGATTTCAAAAGGTGCTAACATACCTTTTGTTAAATATTTACCTATTATGAGTCCCTTCACTTTTCATATAGGAAAAAATATGTTTGCTTCTAATCAGAAACCACAAGGGGGCAGTTTAGGATAACTAACAGTAGTATAGTTAAAAGATACCAAAAAAGTTAGTTTTAGAGAAGTAGCTTTTCTGAATCTTTAAATTACCATTGCATAGTTGCAGAGATTACGCTTAGCACCCAGAGTATCCTGGTCCAGGCTTACAGATGAAAAATATCACAACACAGAATGTATTTTAATATAGAACATGCTGTTAGTGAAGGGAAAAAAGGGAAGAAACAGATCATACCAGCTGGGTGGGTTGAAAGGATCTTTCTCAAACATGTTTTTGCTTTTCTTCAAGAATTTAAATGCATCAGTTACTAGAACAGACTAGACAATGTTTCTGTTCACAGTTCTAAGCACTAGTGTAGCCTGCTGCACCATAGCACTGAGATAGAGTTGAACTGGATTTGTTTATAATTTATCTTGTTTTCTGTAAAGAGTCTAAACCAAGCTTTTGCAACATAGACTAATAAACTGTACTGAAGGAGTATCCTTAATAAAGGCTATGCAAAGAATGAAAAGTTTCATCTTGCCATGAATACAATGCAAACAACTTTTCGTTTTCTATGAAAAGCTCTTATTATTTTTATTGTTGCATATTCTAACCACTTTACTGCAATACCCTATCAATTTCCAAACACCGCTTTGCCAGGAACAGCCCAGAATGATTCATAATTCAGTAAAAGCTTTAAGATACCTTGCAGTGTGCCTTTGCTTTGTGTTAATTTAAAGTGTATAAGAAAGGTAAACCTATGGAAAGGCAGGGGGTTTCATCATGATAGGATGACTCTTGGGAAACTAAGATAGGAGACGGGAAAGGTAACATATCAAAGGATGTCCCCAGGCCTGCCTTATGCCCCTCTCATTCTCCAGTGTTTTGGAAGCATTAAAGGAAGAAAGAATCCCCAGGAGGGGTTTGCACAGACTTGAGTAGTATCCATTTTACCATTTCTTGTTGAAGTACTTAAGGAGCAGATGGCTATATCACCACAAGAGAACCTGCAGAGCTTTTGTGCCTCAGGCTAGGCTAGGTTCAGTTGTGTGGTCTCATCCTGAATTCTCCCACTGAGCCATTCTGTACTGTCAGCCATTGATCAGAGGTTTGGGCTGAGGCAGAATTTGGAGCCTGAATGCCTTGGCTGGTTAATGTCTGGCTCTTGCATGGTGGGCAATAAGGGAGGAGAAATCCTTAACCAGCTTCAGGCATGACAGTGCACTATCAAGCTAGGAGACTGGCTAAAGATGAAAGACTTGAATATTGAAGTCTTTCCAATGATCTGAAAAATGGTTGCTGTGATTGGTTACCCTTCTGTAGTTGGAAGCTTCTCTTCCTTTCTGAGGAGGGTGGCTTAAATACATTGGGCTCTGCATGAGGATATGAAACTGATGGTACACAAAGGTAGCTCTCTGCATGAATGCGTGACAGTATGACTTCATAATTTGGAACATTTTCTGCAGTTCTCTGATAGCTTTTACTAGAACTACTTAGAAGAGAAAACACTTCTGTAACATAACACTGGGATTTTTACTGACTAGAGTTTTTCCTGTGCTGAGCGCTGTAGACATGTGCATGGTGGACCACTCCCGTTCTTAAACCATTTATTGTGTCAGAAGCGGCACTAGATAGAATCAAGCCATGATTCTTTTCTCACAGTTCTGCAGTGTATGTTGCTGTCTGATTCAATCAAGGACTCATTTAGTAGGAAGCCATGGAGCAGTATCAGTTGTACAATAAGAGCTCTTAAAAGTAACATTCCGATTGGCATTAGATTCAGATTAGATTAGAATTTTCAGCTGCGATATATAAGGATACGATTTCCACACACTGTGAGCTTCTTGGTCTTAGGGTGCTCAATCTCTCATATTTATTTCCTGAAGAGAATTTAGTCTAATTGGCTTTTCCTTTTGGAAAGTTGAACTGTCTCTGTATGGTATCTTGCAAAACAGGATAAGTATCTGTCAAATGAATGAATCAAACAAAAATAAAAAGAACATGATATCCAGGAGCAGCTGGTAATTGTTGTCAATGACAGTGTACTTTGACTGCACTTGAATTATTTATTTTATACCTAGGAGTGGGAGGAATATTAAAGAGGTTCATTTTGTCAGTTTTTGCATTTCTTCCAAAGCAGAAAGTCCTCTTCAGATTTGCTATCTCCTACTCGTGGCTTATTCCCTGTCTGACACTTGAGCAATTGTTATAAACTGTTTCCTTATGTGATTTGCTTTCTGTTTCCTATTGCAGGTGACAGTTAATGTATCTTGTCTGTTGTCAAGAAATAAAAAAAAAAAAAATAAATCTGAAAATGCTAAGAACAAACACTTGGAAAGAAGAGGATAGGGAAAAAAAAAGGCTTTATATTTTCAGCATTCATGTGCTTTGAAAATCTCTCAGTCCTCAGTGTAATTGCTGTTAGGACGCATAAGGTATTTTCTTTCAAAAAAACCCCAAACAAGCAGGCTTTAGGGTAGGATAACAGTACTTAAGGACTTATATTTCCATGGTAAATTCCTTCAGCTACAAATGTGATGTAGTGCAGACAGTAAGCAAAAATACTGTTACATATTTCCACAGACCTTTTAAGCTTACTCTGCAATTTGCTCCAGACTTCTTCCAGCTGAAGTCTGCTCACATCGGAAGGGTTATATCATACATAAGCTGTTTCACCTAAGGTGAACAACAGAACCTTAAACTAATAAAACTTGATCATTACTGGAAGGACAAAGATATAACAAGCAAGGCTACCATAGGTAGTGTTAATTCTGAAGACATCTGTTGACTAGAACTTTACATCTGGAAGTGATACAGATCAGGAGGTCATACACCTAGTTCAGCTAGAGGAGAAAATAGTGAGCAACCATGCTATCTTTGAGAAAATACATGTTATTGCAAAGTTTTATGCCTACCATAAAATGTGGAAGTGTCATCTTCATTTCTAAATGTGCTGTCTTTGAAAAAGGATGAAATATCTATGCAGCTGTTTCAGTTTCTGAATGCTGACAGTTTGGTAATATTAAGAATGAATTTTACCTGTCCCTTGGCTAGTTAATTAGATGCATTTTCTAGTGCAAGGGACATTTTAAATTTTACCTTGACAGCTTCAAATGCACAGAAAATGGGCACAGCACACTCTCAGCTAGGTAAGTCAGTAATCGCTCTAGTCCCAGTAAGAGACTGGCAAACTATGGGCTACAATACATAAAAACATAGTGGCTGTAATTTTGACAGCTGTCAAAATGCAACCTTTCAGTAAGAACATAGTTTCTAATGGTGATGACACAATGATAATTTGGTGTATGTGCATATGCTAGGAGTCTACACAGGAATTGTTAGTCTAAACCAGTCCATTGCACAGTATTTATCATATCGATATGAAGCTTTTATGTGCTTCCATGCTTAGGCACCAAGATTAGTCAAAGTCTTATGAAGAGTACTTTTGGTGCAAAGTCCTTAGCTCTGTATGCCTTGAAATGGTTTTATAATGCTCTTGAACACTCTGCCTCTTGCAATAAATTATCTTATCATTAGGAAAAAATACATCATTTGCAGCCTTGCCAAACTCCTGCTGCCCTTCTTAAGTAACTTTTTTGTGCCTTTTTTCTTTACTTGCTTATATATATCGTAGATAATTTTAGACTATTATGTAGGTTATTGCAGATAACTAAAAAATTAAAAACTGTGGTTTAGTTTTGTTTTTGTGAAGAGACTGATTAAGCACTTTGTCAAGTCAAATGTTAGTAGCAAGTCTGTGGAAAAGACTGGTGAAGAAATAAAAAGACTATGTACATAACTCACTAGGCATGAAGTCTCTGTGCCTTAGGACTTAATCCTACTAGATACTGCTGTGCAGTTGCCAAAGTCATTGAAAGCAATTTAGGATATTCAACATATCACAATAGATCTATAACGTGTCTAGCTTCTGCCCTTTCAGTTTTTGGTGACATGCTTAGTTCTAACATTTGCTCATTATTTCATCCCTTCCATCTCAGATTTTCAGCATTCCCCTAACTAAACCCTCAGTCATACTGTGATAGTCCCTCAGTTTGATGAATAACTTTATTTCTGCCAAAGTGAACATGCAGTAATAAATAAAACTGCCCAAATTCTTTCATAGCACTTCATCTCTGGAAAGCAGAATGCTCTCCTGGTATTGTCCAGATGTCCTCTAAACATGATAAAATTTGCTGTGCAGCCTCCCATGTCTTGGATATACCATTATGTCTTAGCAGTTTGAGTTCTCCATGGTTTTCTTTAATACCTGTTGTCAACATCCATACATGAGAGGAGTGATAATGAGGAACTCTTTTCAGTATAACTGAAAACTGCTGCTCTGTTTCTTATTTTATCAGATTGGGTGGGTAAAATAATTTTGGAAAAAATGCATTAAAAAGCTGCTTTTATCCCAGTTTATGTTTCATTTCAGAACAATGTCAGAATAGGACAAATATGCATTCTATAATTTATTTTTTTTTTCTCCTACCTTTGTTTTATACACTTGAGTTGTTTATTTTGTAAGTAGCTTTAGAGAAGTGAGTTGTTTTGTTTGGAGGTTTGGCCTCATAAGCCATAGCATTTTTTTGCTAATTTTGGAGGTGTTTATGTAAGAGGTGGAATAGGGCTGCACTCCCTGAGTATATTTCAACCACTATTTAAAAATTATAGGAGAGAGTATTACACCTTTGAGATATCCAAACCAAGTAGCTACTCAGTCACTAGAATGACAAAGTGATGGTGCTGTAGCTGAGATGCTCTCCAGCCTGCAGCTAAAGAGCCATAAAACACAAAAAAAGAACTGGTTTAAGTGCCCCATTCATACACAGTTCTAACAGAATGAAGGGAGCTTACAAGACTTATTGAAAAACAGAAGCAAAATTGGAACACAGATTGGTTACTTACTACTTGCCATTAAAAAAGATCCTTTATTTATTCACTGTTATGGAAATTAAAGCATATGTTCACTTTGATAACTTTGTTTTATTTAAGATTCCATCACTGTGCTGCAGCATGGCTATTTGCAATACATTGTAAGACATTAGTTGTAAAGAGATAACTTCCATTTAAGTAGTAAAAAATTAGCTGAGATTTCTTAGTCCCACTTAGATCTGCGTGTCTGTGTACATCACATTCTGTCATTAATTTCACTTTGCAGAAGCTTAATGTAAGTTAGAAGTTTTGTTGATTTTCACAGGGCAACAGACAAAACTCTTGAGAATAAGAAGTTTGAATAACTGAAGTACTTTATTGAACTCACTAGAAAATTATTTCCAATAATTTTCAACCAGTGCCTTAAAACTGCAACACTACAAACCATTAGATGGGTTATCTAATGTCTCTGTCTTACCTCTGATAATTCATGGACAAAATGAAGTATGGCTGAAACTGAAATATAAACCAGAAAAATCGCCATAACAGCCCAGTGGTCCATATAATTTGGTGTCCTGTTTCCAGCAGCTACCTGGTGTTTAGAGGAAGTGGTAAGTGTAATCAATTCACTATGTTGATTACTGTGAAGTAACATGCCCATAAGATTTTTTGCATAAAGTCTATTAAGCCAAGATTGACTTACAATCTGAAGCACTGGACTTGATGTCTATATTTTTCAGACCTGTGTAATTCACCTGAAAGGATTGCCTTAGTGAATTCAGAAAGATCCATTTAACCCGCTTCCACTGGTGTCTGTTCCCAGATAAGCAAGTTGCAATTCTACAGAGCTACTTAGTTCAGTAGCTCCCAGTGGTATGAGATGGGGGTCTAAAAACCATGAGGGCAGGACTCTTTGTCATATAAACAACATTGGCTTCAGTCATCCTAGCAGAGCCTCCACCCCTGAAAACCAGGGCACACTTAGTTGAGACAAAGCTAAATGCAGCCATGATGTGGAGGAGGGAGGAGTCTTCAAGCTGTAAGGCCATGACCATGTCATGTCAGGGGAAGTGAAACTCTGCCTATGTTGTACTTAGGGGAGACTGCAATTGCCTTGAGTCATGTTGGCAGAAATCTGTTCCTGGTACAAATTTCCATTTCGGAAGGTCCAGTTTGGCTTTTCTGAGCTACTCAAAATGCCTGCAAACAATCCGCCTTAGAGGAAAGTTATTCAGGAGTCTCCAGTTTCAAGCATTAGATTTTATTCAGTGTACTGCTTAATAATGCTTGATACTAATCTGACATAGAATGCAAGTCTATGCATTCATATAAGAATGTGCTATAATATATGCATATATGTGCTATTCATATATGCATATAAGAATGCAGCTATATTAGCTAAATTAACATATTGGTTAAATTCACTAGTATAATGCATATTTTTCCTGATTTTATTTCTCTGACTTTCCCAGTTGTGAAGAGATTCACTGTTCTCTAGGTTCTTATGACATGAATCTAGTCAGAGCTTTTAAAATCACAAGAAGTGGGTATAAGGAAAGAACAAAAGACTCTGAAAACCTGCATTAATGCATTTAGCACATCAAATTTTGGTACACAGTCTTGGAATTCTCTAATTTTAGAAATGTATCTGTAATGACTAAGAGCCCTCAAAGTTAGGAATTTATTGTTCTAGGTTCCCTACAGTTGAGAGAGAAAAGGAAGAGAGAGGTACTTTTAGAAGATTAATCAGTTTGCATATTCTCCGTGAATCTTCTTGTAAATGTGAACCTTTTTCCAATGACACAATGCCACTTCAGTCCTAACTTAGACCCCTAAATCAAGCACTGAAAGATTAGGATAAATCTTCTGTCCTCTATGGCATATGCCAAACACCTTCCCAGTTAAATAAACATATTTCATCTGGTCCTTATCAAAGCAAATTCTTGCTGATGTTCCATCAAATACCTAAATTAGGAGACATGAATCCTATTCAGAAGTGTGCTTGCTCTAATTATTCTTAAATAATACCCTTACGGTAGTTTTTTTCTTCATCCTGTTTATAGAACGGGTCTATAATTCATATATAGTGGTGAAGAAACATTAATAACAGAATTTTCTTTCAAGTAAGGGTGAGAATGCATTTCTTATGAACTATCTGAACACTACTCCTTAAAAACAAGGGAGTCCTTCCAAAATGCAAAGCTGATGAAGGTGGCCCTCCATCATAGTTCTGACCTTGTCGGGATTTAGCCTTTAATAAAGTTAGCAATCTATTAATTGATCCTTAGTCAGAAAAACAATGCACATAAGCTATAATGAACAATATCCCCAGCACCAGGATTCACTAGACAAAATGGATTTCAAACTAAGCAAATATTTTTGCAGTGACTAGGATATATCAGGTCAGCAGCTCCTCAAACCAACATTGGAAAAGAATATAAAAGCAAACAGACTGTAAGCACAGAACACAGGAAGAATATGCTAATTAAAGACTCCAGCATTTTGTAGCAGCATGGCATCTACAAAAGAAAAGTGAAGCCAAAGACAGAAAGTCAAAAGACCAAAGTGAATGGGAAGATATTAACTGGGAATGATATCTGCAATGTGTAAGCAGGACAATTAAAATATTCAGTGGTGATTAGCGCATCATTTTTGCAACAGTTGCAGAGTATAAAAAATTCAAACTGTATGGCTATGGAATAGAGTAACGCACTTGAAAATGTCTCATTAGATATAAACGTACTTGAGATGAAAAGATATCTGCTTGCTGATTTTTCATAGGACTTTGAAAAGAAAGAAATATCTGTAGAGGTTGTGTCTCTGCTTCTCTGTATCTTTGTTTATTGAAATTATTGCTGTCCTGAAGGATGTGAAGGACACTGAGAGGAGACAATCTTGAAACAGGTAGGCTTAAAGGTAAAAAAGTGCAATGTTTTGATTGCAGTGAAGTTCCACAAATAATACCTGAAGCTTTTCTGATTATTTGTTCAAGTTTTGCTAATCTGTCATCAGGGTCAAATAAAATAGATGTATCTCAATAGATATGTGTAGCCTTCGTTTTGCAACATTTGACCACAGTTTATCTGCTTTCTTCTCAGACAAATACAGTACCTAACTAAGGTTATAACCTCTCAACAGTATTGCATAATAAAGTCTTTGGGATTTTTCTAGATTAACCTCTAAAATTTAAGTGAAAATAAGCAACTATGTTTTCAGTTCTTAGTTTAGTTTTACGTTACTTTGTGTCAGCAAATCACTTGGGTCTGCGACTATTCTGCATCATCAGTTGCTGCTGACCCAATTTACATATGCAGCTGTGCCAGCTGTATCTCTGTAATCTTTAGCAAGTGGCTCTGGAATCATGTGGAGCATGCCCTGTGGTGGATGGCTTCCTGCCCTGGGTGCCACACAGGCAGCCTCCCGGGCTCTCATGGTGCTGTACTGAGCCTTTTCCAGACTTACAAGACTGTGTAATCAAGTACATAGGGTCCAGTAGGGTTTGGGTCATCACTTCTGTCCCCTGCATGGAGTGTAAGACTGGGCCTGAGAGTAGCGTAGGAAAAATAGGACCACTCGAAAGGTGAACTGGGAGATGAACAAGAGTGTGCTTATATTAGGCCAGAGCAAGCTATATGTAATTTTTCTTTTGAGTCTTTCCATGCAGTGTTGGGATGGTTGCTGTTTGCATTTCCACTTCATAGTCCTTGTCTACCTAAATTTTTTTATTAGTTAATTCTTCTTAAAAGAGTTAAGGGATTGTTTCTAAGGGGATGCTGTTTTTATAAGTGAAGTTGCTGTAAGAGCAAGTGAATTTCTGTCTTCATGATTGCCTTTCTTGTCTGTGGATTGCCTTTCTTGTCTGTGGATTGCCTCTCTGCCCTTCCCCCTGCCTTTCCCTAGAAAACTGATGACAATATCACAAAGTCATGAACACTTGCTCATTAGGGGGATGTAAATGAATCATGGTTTTGTCACTACATAATAAGAGTAAGAATACACTGAAATAAATTTTTTATATTGCTTTTGAAAACACAGAAGCTGAAATTTAAAATTAGTTTCCTTTAAGTAAAAAATACTGTAGGTACTTAACGTTCCATATAAATTTTACAATTTCCCCATTATATTTATAGTAATCAGACTAAAACCTGTGGCTTACATGAGATAGCTGTGTGGTATAAATTTTAGATAAACCTTAAATTAAAGAAATACCTTATTATTTGGTTTTGGTAATAATATGCAGCTTGAAGAGTGAGGTGCTAAAACCCATGTTTTGTGGAGAGCATTATGGCCACCTCGCCGTAGTTTTATTCATCAAGTTTTGTCATGTATCATAAATTGCAAATCTCATCCTACATACATGCTCAGTTTGGGATCTTCGGAGAATTAGGTAAAAAGGTGGAAAAAATAACCACAGATGTGACAATGAGTTTAAAAAAAAATAAGGGGTCAGAAGTTAGGGATGCAGATGTAACACCAGGTAAGATGCTGCGACTACTTCTATGGAAAAGAGTAAAGTTCCATTGGGGGCCAAGTCTTAGAGTTTTACAGGAAGAGCAGAGTCAAATAGCTTTACCTTCCAGACTTCAAAGTCTCTACCTCACTCTAGATTTTGCTCATCTTTTTTCAAATGTATTTCCCAGCTTTGCCAGTTATAAATTCAGTGGTAACACAAGACTCATGCTGCACAAGTGCTACGGAAATGGAACTTTAGTGCTTTAGTCAAACTGGCAAAGTTTAGACACCTGACCATCAAATTGGACATTATTTTCACACAGTCAGTTTTGATTTTTAAAAGAATTAAACCAATTAGATTTTTTTAAACCATTTAAGCCATAAATAATTTGAAAAGTTAATGAAAATTTCAAAAAGACTCATTCTGTTTGTAATTAGTTGTCTCAGGGAAGATGTGTTTTTCTTCCCCCTGAGAAAAAAATAATCAGTTCTAGCAATAATAGGTACAGTCAAATCAGGATATGGAGAAAAACTATGCACCTTTCACTTTGAAATATTTTTTGCATGAAGATTTGAATTATAGTTATGCATTTTGAAGTTTGCTGTATATACCTGGAGAAATTCTCTTTAATATACTCAATAGTATTTTTGTAGGTATCTTATCAATGGAGTGACCTGAAAACTTAACAATATATTCAGCTATGATTTTTATCAGGCTCAGTGCTTTACTTTGATTTCCCCAACACTACAGCATTTAGCTTACTTCACGACTGAAGTATCACAGAATCACAGAATCACAGAATCCCAAGGGTTGGAAGGGACCTCAAAAGATCATCTAGTCCAACCCCCCTGC
>JAVHNF010094736.1:0-12073 GCA_034783455.1 Micropsitta finschii
TTCCAGTGCCTCACCACCCTAACAGTGAAGAATTTATTCCTTATATCCAATCTAAAATTCCCCTGTGTTTGGAATATATTCATGTTTGTGCCAAATGCTTTCAACTTAAAAAAAAAAAAAAATCTTAAAATTCACAGTTGAGATTTAGTATGAACTAAGACTTCATTATTTGATTTTTAAGAAGCTCTGGGATAGTTTGTGCACTCTTAGGTAAATGATTAATCTGTCTTTACTGGGACAACTCACTAGCAACCTTCCCCCAAATTATAATGCTTCAATTAGCTTCACCATCCTGCATGGAACTATAGTTCTCAAGTATAAGCAGTCACCACAGTCAGCTAATGGTGGTAGCAACTTGGTGGTTTGGTTACTAAACTACTTCTCTATCAGCTTCAAGCTTGAGGTTCTCCGCAGTCTTCACATCTTATAATACCACTCAAATTCTAATGGCACTGCTATGAAAGGACCTTTACACTAGCAGCAGTACTTTTTATCAGGCAGTCACTTCCTAATGTGTTATTCAAATGCTGTTAAATAAACAAACTTCCAGTTATTGAACAAAATGATACCATTAACAACTATAAACCACTATATTGCACATAGCCTGTCTAAAGAAATACGATAACCTAAAGAACACCTTTTATAAAAAACAAACAGTAAAGCAAACAAACAATGAGAAGTCCAGGATGGCCCCTGCAACATGGGAAAGACTGCCATATTTCAGGATTTTTCCAGGCCTCCACAAACCCTAAAAGTCTATCAAGTTTTCTGAAGAAAAGGGGATGCAAAGAATCTAGGATAACACTACTGCTGAAGAGAAAGAAAGAGATGGAAAAAAAATCCTGTTCAGCTATTTAGCTGATGTTTGCAAAGAGAAATTATTTTCACATGGTCTTAACACAAAATTGGGAAAACTGATCAGGTACATTCAGTGGTTCTTTATAATTTGTACCTTCAAAAGTACTGCCATACTCCTTTTCTTTTTGTTTGTTTTCATGGAATTTTTTTTTTTGATCCTTTCCTGGATTAAGAGTATATATGTATATAGACACATGTGAATAAAATCACTGCATATTCATCATTTTCTTCTCTTTGAGCTTAGTATCTCATCACTCGGGAACTAGCTGATGAAGATCTTGAACAGAAAGGACACTGAGTTGTTATTAAATCATGTCTTGGAGCAAAAAGGGAAAATGATGTCCTTCTCATATGCCTGTAATAAGGCTGAATATAGATTTCTGCATTCAGACTACAGAGACTTGAACACCAGCTAGATTCACTGGCTGAGTGGCTTGAGAGGCTGAGTAGAAAAGTAAAAATACAATTAGGACCCTGGTTATGATAAATTAAAATAATTAATAATAAACCAAGAAGTTAATTCATCAAAATGGTGATAAAGAGATCTTTGATAGACCTTCTTTTCCTGTATGCATTTAAACCTTGTATGAGAAGGCATAAGGAAATGTTCACAAAGATCTACCTGTACTAAGACCCACAGGAAAGTATTTATTTAACCTTGCTTTAATTTATGGAAGAGGTTGGGAGAGCAGGAAAAGGAAGAGAGCAGACTTGACACCTTGGATCTATCTTTGATTCTTCAGGGGTGGCCCAACAAAGCAATAAATGAATAAATGTTGACATTTTCAGTGGGAAAAAAAAAAATAGACTTCTGTGTAAGTGGAAGACAAGTGAGAGGAAATGAGAGCTAAAAAAAAAAAAAAGAAGCACTTGGAATACTCTCATAGGACTGAATGAATTGAAAGAAGCCATTCAGGTGGTTACAGATGTGAATTCAGATGAGCTCTCTTCTGTTTGTGAACCCTAACATGGCTAAAGAAAACAAAATAAAATCTAATATCAAACATTATTTTTTCACATAATAGGTACATCCACAAGCAATGTCAGCTTTTAAAGGTCAAAAAGGATTATACAGTGCAAACAGCTTACACATATGAAAGCAAGCACGAAAACATTGCTTCCTACCACTGGTGCTCTGAGACAGACGAGCCTATCCATCCCCAAAATGGAAAAACAACTATTTAATTTTCTGAAATATTTTGGTATCATAAAAATGCATTTGTCATCTGCCTATTACTAAATTTACAGTTGCATCATTTATATCAAGTATTCACTATTAAAACTATGGTCCTATTTACCACTAGTAAGCACTTGAAATCTGGAGAGTTGAACTTAGCTTCTTGCTTAACTGGGAAATTCTTCATGTGCATAAACCTTTCACAGCTTTCCTGATCTAGTCCATGCTTACTCTTGTAGTCCTGAAGCATATTTAGGAGCTCAAGGAAGGCAAAACAGAAGAATATAAGCTGTATAAATATAGTCACAGCTATTTCTGAGTTCAGAAATTTATTGAGATTCACATGCTGTATGGATGAGCTGGAGGAATTGTCTCAGACCAAAATGTCATTTGAACAGGAGTGACTGAAAAATTAGTAGACGATACATAAAGTAGGACGTGGACAGAAACAAATTATTATCAGCCAGTCAGACTAAAAGTAATCAACAACAAAAATGCTAACCTATTTTGTAGTATAAGTTGTCATTTCAGTTTGCCTGAGAAGCAAAGTGGTGGAAAATTTGGCCTGTTGCAATAGGAGAAGAGGTAATGGCTTTAAAATAAAAAAGAGTAGATTTAAACTAGATATAATGAAATAATTTTTTTACAATGAGGGTGATGGAACACTGGCACAGGTTGTCCAGAGTGGTGGTAGATTTCCCTTCCATGGAGAAATTGAAGGTTAGGCTGGACGTGTTTCTGAACAACCTCATTTAGTTGAAAATGCCCCTGCTCCTTGCAGGGAGTTGGACTAGATGACCTTTAAAAGTCCCTTCCAACCCAAACCATTCAGTGATTCTATGGTTCTATGATTCTGTGATTCTATGATCATTCCCTGTAGAAAATAAACATTTTTTATCTCGAGTAACTAGATATACCAAAATGCTGAAAATCTGCATTAGTGAGAAAGGCTATTAGCTGCAACATGTTGGACTTTCCGGTGCAAATTAACCTATGGGAATTTAATATTTTTTTCAAAGGAAGGCATTCTACAGTACATTATGCTGTTTTAGCTTTATGTATATATGAAAAGAAGGAAATGCAAACAAAAAGATACACCATTGCTTGAATTACGTTTATGTAGAATTTGACTACAAACCCTGATATGATACTTCTTATATGAAGAAAAAATACATTTCATTCAACATTGCTTTGAAATGAGAAGTTTTTCAGGTAATACTGTGGTAACCTTTGTTTGCATGTTTGAACCTAAATATATACGGCACAGTAACATCAGGTGAGATCAAGGATACTCTGACTGAGCAACCAGTTTTGCTGTCATTTGTATCCCTCAGAGTGCCTCTCAGCAGCAGTCTCATTTAAATTTTGTCAGAACTGCTCTGTCACAATGCCAGGAGCAATGGCTACCATCTTCTCACCCTGCTGAAACAGTACTGCTGGTTTCATGTCACACTTCAGCAGCCTGAAATGATTGATCAGAAAGCCAGTGCAGTTAATGGAGGTTTAAACAGGTGCTGACACTTTTTATTTGAGTGCACTTGTTAATTAAATGTGAAATGGAAGCACACACTGCAGCAATAATCTGACACAAAACATTGGTATTAGGTGGTCTGCCAGCTCCTGACCAGAGGAATGATATGCCTGAGGTTATATGGGAAGTATTAGATTTCAAAGACAAACTTTAAACTCAGCTCCTAAAGAATATACATCTCCATTGGAGATGTTATTTTATACATGCAATATTGAAATCCATTTGTCCCTTTCCTCCATTTCTGTACCTCTGGAACAAATAAAATCAGATGAGGTTTGTGGTGGAGAGATGACAGGATTGTAGCCTTTTCTGCCTTCAAGGCATTAGTGTTTACTGATATCATGACAGGACTTCTTTTACGGCATTACATTTCACGACTCAGCTGTCATTGATAATTTCAATGTTTAACCATATGTGCCCATTCATTCTTGCTTCTAAACCAACAACAAAGTAGGCCTTCTATTCTGATATTACAGTCTTTTAGGGTACAGACCAAGGTCCTACCAGAGATCCCAATGACTGATTCTCTGAAGTACATGAGTTAAGTCACACTGCCTGAGACCTGTGTCTCTGAATGAGTGACTTAAGTCAATATTGTCTGCAACCAACAGGAGAATCTCTGATTTTAATAGCACCCTGGAACTGTTCCTTTGTCCACAGTATGGGCTTCGACACAAAAAAAAAATGGAATTGGAACACTGGATTTAAACTGTAAAATTAGTCTTAAATATATTTGAGGTTAACCATATGTTAATGACATTAAATGAAAGATTGAGTAAGTCAAATAAATGTAAATGATAGTTCTTGGAAGCATTTAACTTGTCTGTAATCATGACGAGAAAGTGAAAATTCTTAAGACCGTTTTTGGATTCTGTATATAAATTAGTTGAGTTTAACTGAAATCTTTCAGAACTTGACTTTAGCATAGTTCACTGCTTTTACCTTCAGTTTATTAAATTTTTATATCTTCCATATTCTATGCATTTAGTTTTCCAGTAAATGGCCACAGTACAGTAGTTTCCCAGCAGTGATGTAATACTACAGAAATAGTCCAAGCCGAGTTCACTTCAAAGTGTTACATTTTTGTCCTTGTTTCTTGCCTTTTATTTATTTTTTCCTGCAGAAAAGGATTCCAGGCTGTTTAAAGTTTCTATAATAGGAAATATATACAGAATATTACGGTTTATAAACAGCAGTGACTGAGTAAGTGATCCAATGCCTTACTCATTGGGTGTGATTGTAAAACAATCAGTATTCCTGCAGATTTTTTAATATAATCAGGCATTTTGACTAAGATGCCTTTTTTTTTTTTGGTCCTCATTTTAAATGAAGGCCTAGATAAAAGCTAATTGTTTGAAACTCCCCAGTAAGACAAAAAGGAACACACCAATATCTTTCTCAACAAATGAACACACTGAGTAAGCTCAAGGCTTTGTGTCTGCTTGGAAACTGGCAGAAAACACTTGTGCTATTATTTAGTGCAAGAATATGTGGTTAAACTAAAGTACAGGAATAACACATCTTTATTTTGCCAGAGTTCTACTTCACTTTCTGCTGGACTCTGCTTAAAGGACAAAAGTTATCCTCATTCATATATCAATTGAATAGAATTATCTCAGTATTTTAAGAAGTGACTTTCACTGGTTTTTTTCAGCCACAACCTGTCCTTCTCTAAACCATCCCTCACATTGCACCTTGCCTGTATGCCTCTTCTATCAGACACTATTTTTTTTCTTTTTTTGTTACAGAGAGTTGAGTAAATAGTTAATGTTTGGTTTTTGGTTTTGTGTAAAATTATAAACTGAACCCTGTTTATTGCAAAACTTCCTCTGAAATGGGCAGAGACAGTTGTAGCTCATGCCAAGAAAATGCCTGCTTTGGCTCAAGACTTTATTGTAAGCCATTCTTGAGCCAAGGACATTTTGAGGACTAGATCCAAGTCGGTATGGAAATGGCAGTGTATAATATTTTGTCAAAGATGGAAACTTAAGAGTTGAATTCACTTTGTAATTATTTAGTGCATATACCTTGTCAATGCATTAGGCTTCATTTTCATTTTAAAAATGCCCAAACAGGAGAGGGAGGGAAGAAAGGATCAGAAATACTATGAATGACCTTCTGTTATATTCCTGAAAAAATATTTATAATTCCAGTTACCAGCTTATGCTATTTTTTTTTTTGTAATAATTCTGGTTTGCTCTCATTTTCAAAAGTGTATTTTCACCAAAAAAAAGCTAAGTTTCACAAAAAAATGTAAAGTATTTCTTTGATGAGTCTTCTAGTAATGATAAATTATGCTGTAGAATATCTTTCATGTAATTTTTAATTTTTTTTCTGGAAATAATTTATTTAGAATACAAGTGGACTTGTTAAAGTTTTATATATTCTTTTTTAATGGGAAAAACAAATATAGATAAGTTATCTATAGATAAGAACTGACAAGCAAATCTCATTATTTGGTGAGTCTTTTGGGTTTAAGTAGAAAGATTTTAATTACTGCTCTTTTGCAGTACTGTCCTTTATGTATTATTGTAAGTTTAAATTCATGCTAAATTTTGGCCACTGTAATATAAATTTGAAAGAAGTCCTGTGTTGTTTCTCACTGGGAATCAAATGACAGTCTTGGTTTTGTTGTGCTTAATCCAAAGTGGAAGTGAAAGAGAGGTTTCAGTCTATTTTCTAAGGCCACTGACATAAGAATTTAGATCTGGAGATCTGATACTGACCCATCTAACTCATCTGCCTTTTTTACCTGTAGAAATATACATCAGTACAATTCTAATACAATGAATCAAGGAAGTATACCTATTGAAAGTATAAACTGTATATACATTATGTGTCATGCCCAGGCCTCCTTTTCATGCCTTCTGGGTTTTTTGCAGGGTGTCAGCTGTTTCCTTTCCTGAGTTTGAATCTGGTAATCTCACAGTCTGGAGTTTTCTGCAATTGTTCCAATAGCTTTTGTGTTCCTATTAATCAAAACCACTTGGGAAGTACATTCCTTTATCATTTATGAGTGGCCCTAAAGAATAAGAACCATATTTGTCATATGACAATTATTACAAAATCTGAAAATATTCTCTCACTATTTTTGAGATAAACACCACACATATTACCAAAACCTGTTTATGGAATGGAAATAATGTCACCTCCACATTAAATCCTACTATCTTTTTCATTGTATATGGTGGCTTTCATCTAGTTTCTGACTATCTATCTCAGCAACATTATGTTACTTGTATGAGATATCATAATATGAGGATGTTTATGCAGTTGAATACCATATTGTGTAAGGAACTCAGCACTATCAATGTGAATTCATATCTTGAATCCGGTTTTCTCTGGTTGCTTTACAGTAGCAGCCACTAGCTAGTGTAAAGTAGTTGTAGTGTCCATAAAAACATTTATATGCATTTATGAGACTGTTTTGTCCCATCTTCCTAAAATATGACTTTGTAGCTGTATGAACATGCTTTTATGCTGCTTGTAAAATAACTGTTGGAAGCCAGATGTAGCTAGATATCCCACTTCTAGGATTGTGTTTTATATAAAATAACAGAACATGCTATTAAAAAAAAATTAAAAATTAAAACATCCCCAGCATTTGTTTCAATACACAATTTTGCTCTGTATCAAATTGCTAAATTACAGTTAATGATAGCATGTGCTAGCTAAAATTAAGTGTGAAAGCACTGTCAGCTGAGTAGTATCTTTATAAATGCTTCTCCTTTTAGGCCAATTATGCTACATTTAGGACTTTAAAAGTCATGAGAGTAACCTGTTTTACAATATTGTTGGCATCCTTTTCCTTTTGCATTCAGAAATGAAAGAACATAGAAACGTGCTATCTTGCAAGTTATCTAGCTAGCTTTAAAGTAAGTTCCTAGTTAAGGTTTTTCTAGACCTCTGGAAAGTTTTGAACTCATTAGCATAACAAAAATGAACACTTTTTTACATTATTAAAAAAAAAGCTTATTTAGCAGGATTTGTCATATGCACTGTGAAATAATTTAAGATCATGACAAGTTAAAATTTATCTCAGTGAAGAGTTACATGAAACACCTTTCAGTAGATTGGTCAATCGACCTTTGCTAGAACTACGACAGCTCTGTGCTCTATTTGCCTTTCATATAATTCGAGAACTTCAGTGACCTACATAAAATACAGTTGTCAGTTCTTTTATACACAAAGTTATTAACATTTAAAAACTTTTGTCTTTTAACCCAGCTGAGATGGGCTGATAAAACTACCTGAAGTTGAACATAATGATGACTGTCTGTTGTTTACACAAACCACTGGTGTGGAGGAAATGTTAACCCAATAGAAAAAGAATGGTTTACATATTGTACTAGCATTTCCTAGCCCTTCATTTTTTGGTAGGAAAGAAAATTTATACAGTAAGTCATGCTCAGTCTTTTATTTCATTTTTTCAATTACTTCTTTTTCTCATATCCAAATCAATGTTTTCTAAAAATATCCTGATTGCTATTTGAATTTTTTATTATGCACATGGGATGTATCGGAGACATCCCAACTGGTGCATTTTTACTCTCGTATTAAAGGCAAAAAGAATATAGATATTCTAAGAGGATTTACTGTTTAGCTACCTTCGTCTTAAAATAGTTAACACAATTCTGATTTCAGTTGAAAGCAAAATTTCAAGTAAACCAGAACTTTTGAAATTCAAGAACTACAGCACATCAGTGAAACAAATGTATTCCTATATTTCATTTTGTAACAAATATGAGCATGATTTATTCATTGTCAGTTTAATAGCACATAAGGTGAATATTCTACCAGCACACCCATTCAAGCACATGGAAATATTTATGCACTATCCTATTTCAATGAACTATCTACAGATTAATAAGCATTAACGTGGTGCAAAATTTATCAGAAAGCATGTGGTTTTACCATAAGATCTCAATCTATTTTATTTGTAATTTGATTCTTTTCTACAAGTAAATTATAAATTAATTATTTGACAGCATACTAAGGGAAAGGAAGAATTTTTGTTTCATTACATTTAGGCTGGACATCTAGAAGTTCATGTTAACCTTGTTCCTGTTTGTACATTTCTATGGCTAGCAGAGTCTATACCCTCAGAAACAGAAATTGAACTACACCACTAAGACTCAGTAAATAAAAACAGCATTACCCCCGGCTCCAAAAATTACCTTTCTGTGAATGGGTGGATTTCTTACTCAAATGTTGATGACAACGAGGAATTGCAAAATGAAAAGCCAAATCTCCAGTAAAGCCACAGGATACCTCCTAATACAAACAGAAGCAACCACAACTAGAAGGGTAAATAACACATATGAGAGAGCACACAGTATAACGGTATCAACACCCAACTTTATGTTTAAATCTTGTCATGACGTGTTTTAGCTAAAACACTTTTAGCTAAAAACAGCAGAAATATACTCTAATGCAATATAGAAAAAGACAAAGTGGGTTCTCAACTATGAAACTGACAACCAAAAACCATTATAATAAATAACCTGAGAAAAAGTCCCGGAGTGAACTCTTGGCCCTGGTCTCAGACAGTGGCAGAACTCCCATTGACGTCAGTAGAGAATGATTTTGCCTCTGCTTTTTGGCCTGCCTGACGGGAGGAGCATCACCAACTTTCAGTTGTCATATCACGTGTCACTTAAAACGTCTGTAGCAAGTACTGTTTTATGCGTGACTCATTTCAAAGGAGATCTGATGTGGAGTACTAAGAGTTCTACTGTCATCTGGTACAGGTTTCCCTTTGGTGACAGATTTCTTTCTTGGGGAGTACTGAAATGTTTCATATTTGCTGGAATAAATTTCTGTCCCATGATTATTCATTCACATTCCAGTTCTTTTGCCAAAATATGATTTATCTGGGATTTGTGGAAGCAGGAATCCTGAGGAATTTTAAAGTTGCTTCCTCACAATCAAATCTCCTGCTCACCTCACTGGTCTCAGGCAACCGTTGCCTCCTGCACACAATATTCTATTTCTTCCAAGATTTCTGGAAGCATAGAAAGCCAGAGAAAGCAGGCAGCTGCCAAACATAAAAACACTTGACACCTTCCCCTAAGGAAAGCAGATTTTTTAAGGCTATGCCAAGACAGTTTATGCAAAGGATTCTGGGAAGATCTTTCACATACTCAACTACTCTCCTCTCTTCTCCAATTTTTGATTAACAAACTTTGCATTCATAGATCTTATTTTCCTACCTTTTGTCTTACTACTCATTGTATTATTTTGTATTTACCTTTACCTTTTTAATACATTCGTTCCTTTTCCTGACTTTTTGTTTCGTGGTTGACCTCTATCAGGCCACTGGCAGTCATACTGAAAGCCCAGGAAAGCTTCAGTCTTTGAATAAGGAAACTGACTGGAATAAGTCAGAAATAAAGCATCTTAATTTTCTTTTGATGTTCAGCTCCGTTAACCTGTCAACTTTAAGAACAGGAATTTTATCTAAAAAGTAAAAAGAATTCTTTTTATAGCTACAAGCAAAAAAAATTTCCTTAAGGAAGCAGGACATGCGCATTGGGACAATGCCTGATTTTAATAACAACTTCAAAAGAGGAATGTGATTATTTTAAATTATGCTTTATGCCTTTGATGTCAAAATGAAATGCAATTATGTTTTATTTTGCAAAAACAATTGTTACAAACATTTATTTTTACTTTCTCTTTATGCCTGTGGTCATGCTGTATGTCTTAACTGAACTGTTTTAGCGTGTGAAGTATTTATTCACACTTTGAGTGGATCTACTTTGTTCTCATTAAGTTAATTTAATCATTAGGTGTTACAGGATACTCTATCCCAGTGTCCCAGTATCTTGCCTTTTACAGTCTGGAAAAGCAACATCTTCACATAGCAGGCTGGCTGATCTTCTTCTTTTGTTTCATCCAGAAGATGCTTTCAAGAGAACAGCTTGAGAAAAACCTTTTGTACATATTTTGAGAAAAACCTTGTGTAGATATCTGGAGAAAAACCTTGTGGATAGACTGTCCAGCCAATCAAAGAATTTGGTTTTGTTGTTTGTTTAACTAGACTCTCACTCGTGTCTGAAGATGGCCAGATGCTCTTCATTCAAAATGCAAGGTGTCTTTTACAGAATATAAAGAAGCTCCATTAAAATGGCTTTCTTGAAGTCTAGTAAGCTCAGATAGATTGCTTCTCCTTGATAATTTATTTTTAGTGGGTTTGAGGAAGCTTTTGCACTAATTTTTCATGTGAGTAAATGCTGAAATAAATAAAACCATAGACCAACATCTTGATAAGAACACCAGTTATTTGGAAAGAGATGACACACCTAGTATTCCTCAACTTTTAAACTAGGGGTTATACTATGCATTTGAATGGCAATGTACACAGGCAATGCATGATCCGGTAGAATGAGGTTAAAGAACAAAATTGTTTTAATCATCAATTTTAGTGGTATTGAATGAAATGTATCTTACCTGGGAATCAAAATGTACTAAAAACACTTTCTGGGAAAAAAAAAAAAAAAAAAAAAGAAATAAACAAAACCTCCAAAACAAAGCAATAAAAATTCTGTAACAATAACCATCTTTTCCAAGATCCCTTATAGTGTATTTCTGAAAAAGCTTCACCTTCAGCATTTTCATGTGTTGCCAGTTACTGCTCTAACAGTATGTCCCTTCAAAGGATCCCCATTCCAGGTCTGAATACAAATACATGGATTTTATCAATGCATAAGTGTTTAGCTTTAGCTTTTATGTGCGTATTGGGCTATGAAATATTCCCAGCAATTCATAGCATTCAGAAATGAAAGCCAGTGACTTACCAAGTGCTAGAAAGTTATTGCTATATACCGTAAGGTGTGCTCTCCCTGATGTCTGAAGCATAAGCTGTCTACATGGCATAGGAAGCTAAAATGGGAACTCTCCCATTATGCTTAGAAGACAGTGGAAAGGGTGCTGGAGAGCAAGGGCAAACTCTCATTTATAGTTTCACTACATCCTTATATTAGGAAGGGAACCATAGAGTCACTGTGGTGGGAAAAGCCTCCAGGAGGTCTCTGGTCCTACCTTCTACCCAAACCAAAGCCAACTCTGGGATCAAGCAACTGATCACACTGTTTAGGATTTTCTCTAGTCAGATCTTTAAAATCTTGAAGAACAGAGTCTGCATAACATTAATGGGCAACTTGCTCCATTACTCTATTATTCTGACTGGCATGGATTTGTTTTCCTCGTATCCAAGCTATATAACACCTTGTTGGTATGCAGGTAGATTAAAATAATGTTTGAGTCAAAGCAAGTAAAATAAAAAGTGGAAAAAAGTGCAATCGTTCACAGTGCACGAGAGAGCCAAGTAAATTGCAAATGTTTAAAACAAATACTGAGAGGACTCTGTTAACAAACACATCCATTTGAAACCATACATTGCAATCCTTAGGAATGATCACAGAATCCCAGAATCACAGAATCCCAAGGGTTGGAAGGGACCTCAAAAGATCATCTAGTCCAACCCCCCTGCAAGAGCAGGGTAA
>JAVHNF010094738.1:0-15752 GCA_034783455.1 Micropsitta finschii
TATTGAAATGAGCTCATTAGCTTTCATTTTTGCTGGCTGCTGATCGATTCATGAGCCACTTACACAGCCTCTGTAAGCTGTAAATTATCAAATGCATTGATTTCTACAAATAATAAATAAGGAAGTCAGTCCTTTCCGTATCGCTTGTATAAATGCTTAGCTCAATAGCCTTCAAAATTCATCCAAAGAAAACAATGATAACATCAGTGTTCACAGATACACTACATCTGAAATGGCAAATATTCTGCTGCAAAAATAAGCTTTGCTGGCATTTCAGAGAAGTGAATAAAAGCTTGCCTCTGAAAATGTTACATACAAAATGTACAATACAAAACGCACAGAATTTTGCATGAATCTGTGTAGGTGGCAGCTCAAGAAATTCACAGTAAGGAACAATTGTCTACAGCAAGGAAAAATTCAAGCTAGATGATCTTGAAGTCCTCTTCCATCTCAGATCATTAGAGTTCCCCAACCTTCGTCATATGACTGAACTAGTTAAAGTCCTATGGGTCAGTGCTGAATTTTTGAAATGAAAGCTTTTTTTTCTTGTCAGCTGGTAATCTCAACAACATAGGAACAGAACCTGCTAAAAACTAAATCATCAGCAAAGGAAGAGGAAGGGAAGGCCTCCTTCACCCAAATGACACAGACATAAATTTACCATTTTCAGCACATGGCTATCTCCAAAGCTAGGCTGGCCAACCTGACTTCACCTGGCCTCCCAGCTGCTTATAGAAATTATATCAAAAATTAGCACTTTGGACATGCATTCTTACAAATTCCAAAGCACTTCATACTACTGATTTGTGATAATTTGCCTCAGGTCATGTGGGCCTTTATCCAAAACCTATTAAGGACAAAGCAGTCTTCATACTGACTTTAAAGAGCTTTGGATTGGACCCATAATGAATCACTGGGTAGTAAACAGAAAAAAAGCAGGAACAGAAAACCTGGTCTAAGGAAGAGATGTCATTCTCTCCTTCATTGCCTCAGTTTACTGAAAAAGATAGGAATGCAAGATTCATTCTTTCCATTCACATTACATTGCCAGTCCAATGAAATGGCTACAGTACTAGTCCCACTTAACTGCATTTCTTTTAAGTCCCACTTAACTGCATTCTTTAATTCTAAAAGTCCTCTGATACAAGTCTAATACAAAAGCCTAACAGCATTTCAGAAGTATCTTCATCACTTTGACCCTCAGCAATACCAGCATGGCAGCAGCTCACTGGAGTGCCAGTGGAGAGAGCTAGGGCAACTTGTGCCAGTTGAGGATAGTGCCAGAAGAGCTGGACTGCATGCTCACTCCTTAATAACAGTAAATTTAGGACTAAATGCAATAACAATAAGGAGTTAAAATGTGCAGACGGAGAACATTGCTTAATCCCAGTTTACTGAAAGGACATGTCATTTTTAGAAAGTTGTCCAAACAACTGTCTTAATATTCTACACTAAAGTGGCTATTAATCAAACAACAAAGGCCCAATTAACACATAGTTGTTGTCACCTTGATGTTAAAAGCCTCTCCCTTCCCCCCTTCTTTCTTTCTTTTTGTCTTTAATGTTACAACCTAACCCAAAAATGCCTCAGGGCCCTATAGGGAAAAAAAGACAAGATAGAGAGAGGAAGAGAGGGGAGGGGGAGAGGAACAGAAAGTGAGGAGGGAAGAAAGAGAGAGAAAGAGAGTCTTAAATACCATCTCTCCTCTAGGCAGCAATTTCCACAGATGAAGAGGTCACCACTGTTTAACAGTGTGCTGCCACGTTAATTTAGTATGACAAGATAAAGCAGTAATCTCTGCTCGAAGAGGCTGTAAACCGCCTGCTATCCAGGGACATGCTCGAGTCGATTTGCACTGTATATCACTTTATACAATTGCCGTGACAAAGCCCCCTGAGTTCCCTCATGTAAATCTCTCTCTCTCCCTCTCAACTTCCCTGCCAGTCAGACAGCATCGGATCTGTGGTAAGCTATGCAAACTTCACGTTTTACGCATGCCAATGGACCCCAAAGCTCCCCCACCCCCCCAAGAGAAGATGTTTAGGACTTTGATAATCCATTGATCCCACTTCCATATCGGCTTGTATTTTTCAATCTGTCGTGTTAAGTTGTCAGAAAGGGCGATTAAACCGATGTTTCATGTTCCGAGATTTGCGTTCCTGGGAATGATAGTTTTCAAAGCCTTTCTTGCTAGGTTCTGCTTAAAGATTATCCCTAAGAAAGCTGATGTGAATATTATTACTGGCATAAACCTGGTAATAAAACCATAAAGTGTTTTAGGTAAAGACATTTTAGAGATATTCAGGGTTATAAACATTAGAGCTTAAAGCTGGAGAGAATTTGGAGTGCTTAAAAAGAAAAAAAGGAAAAAAAAAAAAAAAAGTCCTGTCAGGCTGTGGAGTTTTCTCAGCACGAAGCAAAACAACATATGTAAAAGGGAAAAGGGAACTCACATGTCTATGTAAAATAAATATAACTACAGAATCACAGAAGAGGGCAAAGGAGAACACTGACCTGTGTGGTTAGACAGGAACGAAAAGAAGACAGAGCATGTGTAGTAGTGGTCATGATACTGCCTCAAATAAAATGTAGTGACAGCTATTTCGAGCTAACAGCTAAGAAAGCTGCCTGTGTCTCCAGCAGCCTGCACAGCTGAAAACATGGTCTTCTTGTTGGGGAAATAGGGTGAATTTTTTGCAATATGTTGCAATTCTCATATGCCATACTGCATCTCTAGAACATGCAAGTTTTAAATTATGTCTCCTCTCTATTTCACATTTAATTTGTGTCGTTTTCCTATGGCCTGCAGGCATGATACAAGTCACAGCACACAATATACCAAATACGGTGCCAAAATGTGAAACTGTGCACATGTATATATACCCACTTTCTGGATTAAACATAGATGAGGACATAAATAGAATTAAAACAAGCACAGCAGATAGGTTTCTACAGAATAAGACTGGGACTTAACTACAGTTTCTTAACTAATATATTGCGAGGTCTATCATCTAAGCCTATGTATGCCACCTGGACTTGTCAGTACTATGATAAAGGTGACTGAGCAATGCTAAAGCAAGTACTTGAGATACAACGGGTTATATACACTGCGTTCTCTTTGATGAATTAAATTTAGTAATAAAATCCGACATTCATTGCAGCTGATAATAATGATGAATGCTTTATCAAGCACATCAGTTTCTGATAGTGACTGAGAATTCCCTAAATTTAAAATGGGGAAAGCCACTGAAATCAAAGTTTTTCAACAGAGGTGATCTCAGGATAGTCTTTTAAAGGCGTGTTGGATTGCTAGTCTCCTATTTGTGTTGCTAACCAACACATTTCAAAACGTACATGTAAGTGAAAAATTCATTATTGGAAGTTAACAGTGCTGGCTGTATATACAACAAAAGGTTTTCTTTTAGGGAATACCCAATTCTTAAACCCCCACTAAAAACCAGCATTATTGGTTAAAAAAAAAGACTGCTAGAATATTCACACACAACCCCCAAAAAATTATGAACATGGTTACTTCTACAAAAATACGACAGAATATTTAGGTAGGAATATGTGTTATTTCTTTAATTCCACCGTGTACTGTGAATGGGATTACTCTCACCTAATTTTAGCCTCAAATTAGATATCTAGTCTAACCTAGTCATCAAGGCTCCCTCTATAGTCAATAGACAAGCACTTTCAGAGGGAAGTTCATCTTTCTTGCCTTACATGCTTATTTTAACATTGGAAAGGTTCTTCTAGGAAGGTGGTTATCTTTCTCCATAAACTGCAAAGAGAGCTCAGACATCTAACTTTTATGTGCCTTAACACTTGTGAACTGAATCTCAATCTCACTTCACAGCATTCAAGAATCTCCATGAGTTCGAAAACACTAATAGACCACAGATCATCATGGATGAAGGACAAGTATAATTTCCATTGTAATAGCATATAAAGTAAGGCACAGACAATAGAATTGAATTGCCAATGATAAATCAACAAGTGGGAAGCTGGGAATACAGTCTAATTTCATCCAGTAAACTGAAAACTTGCCATTGTTGTTAAGATTTATGAAATTACAAGTATGGAGTCCAACAACTGCTTGTGGTATTTTACAGAGCAAAATATACAGGCCCTAAATATAAAAGCAAGATTTCAGTCAAATTCATTTATTCACACGGAAAACTAGGGAATTCACTGTGGCCCTGTGTCAATATGTTACCCAATACTCATGTTGACAGCTTCAAAACTGAAGCCATGGTCTCTGCCCAAAAGCTAAGTTTACACTGGCCACAAGCAAACAGGAAAAGTACATCATCTACCACAGATGTATTCTTTGCAGAACTGAATCATACTATTTTCAATTTCATTTGTAGATACATAAAATTCTAAAAACTGTTTTCCAACAGAATTTATTAAATTGGTTCAAAAAGAATTTAAATAATTCATGTAACTATTGTGAATGCTCAATCTTTCTCCCTCATAGTCTACATTTATCACTGTGTCAAGAAAATATATATTTAAGAATAAAAAGGGGGGGTAGGATTTGCAGATTTTACATTTATAAAAGTAAAGATTATAACATGGACATATGTTGGGAATATAAAGTATTCTGCATCTCAGAGCTCAAAATACCCAACTTACAACATTAGCCACATGCAGGACACAAACTCAAGTAAGTTGAGTGTTTTGAGCTCTGAGATGCAGAATGCTTTATATTCCCAACAGAGCTAAGCACCGTGTAGCATATACTTATTCACAAAAAAAAGTGTAGGCCAATACCCCTCATTCAAAGCTTTTTTGGTTGAAGTTATCTAACTACAGATTTCTAAACTACTGAACTTATCACCTTAAACAGCTGAATTTATCAACCTAAGCTCCAGTTGTAACCTATGAAGAAAAATAGGCAATTCTAGGGTGTGATTTCTCTGACCTACTTAGAAGCTAAGTTAGTATAAAATGAATCATACCCTTCTATTCCGTCTTTAATTCCAGTAACCATAAAGTTAAACCTAAAGTTACTAGCTTACCTCTGGACGTACACTCTGTAAACATTGAATCTGACCAGCTCTCACCCTTGAATCCTCACCCCAAAAGTGACATTGTGATTGACATAACAATGCCTTATGTGTTAGTAACCACGTTTATGTGGTTCATTCTTGTATGAAAGAAAGCCAAAATGATCTCTTACTGCACCGACAGACCTATAATCAACAGAAATTTACTACTGTGAGTGCTATCATGTACCAAAAACAGAAACAAAAAATAAAAACCCCCATGGATTTAACTGAAAATTAAAGAAGAAAACTTGCTTTCTCCTAGAGAGTCCTAAATCCACTAAGCTCTGCATTTGTGTATGGTTGTGTTCTGGAGGCCCACAGATCCTAGGCAGCTAGATGGTGCCCTCAGTGAATGCTACTGCCTTTGAACATCGATGGATCCAAGCCTGAGCAACTCTTCTGAGTACAACTGCAGGAGTTTGAGATTAAAAGGATGAAAAAGAGGCAAATTTCACTTACAGTTTCAGAGATGAAACACCAACTATAAATTCAATCTGAATATCAACACAGAGAAGGGTCTGAAGAATGGATATTTTATATTATTTCTGGCTAGGAATATTAATAAGCAATGCAAGCTTCCACTACTGATACAACTTAGCATATAGATACACATACAATCTACTGCAGTAATTCAGATTCGAGATGTCAGAAGGATTTTACCTTCTGCTATAACATTTCTTATTTTGTGTCATCAAACTCCAATCCTACAAAAAGCTATGTGCAGCAGAAGTTATGGTCAGTGAACTCTCCTTCCCTCCCTCTTGCTACCATCAGCATTAGGTTCCAATCAACCAGACTATTTTGCAGGAACAGGGTCATAAGCTAAGCATTCTGGGGCAAGAATGTTTCTTTTCTCTGTCTCTAGAAAAATAAACCATGTTCTGGGTACAACATAAATAAAGATAATAACAATTTGATGTTAGATTTTACTGGTCTATGTTTCGAACAATGCATATAATTTGCCTGTTGCCTTTACAAAGTACAAAAAGTTAATCTTCATAGCCCTTTTTTTCCTTGGGGTGGATTCAGTTTTAAAAGCATAAAAAAAGGATGCTGAAGCAGATTATTTCCACTCATAATTACAACCTTGTTTACACTGCTCTGGCAAAAATTATGCTTAGTTAAACTGGGCACAAACTCCACTCAGTTACATTCATTGGTTTATCTAGTGATAATAAATTCACAGGACTCATCAAGTCTACTACTCCTTTGAAAAGAGCAAAAATGCCTTATCTGGTCACACAACTGTACCTAATCTGTAAAAAGAAATAAAGAACTTAAAACAATGTTAAAGAGATTTTGGAAATGAGGCTGGCCAAACTATTCAGACAAGCCTGCTGCCCCAGATATAAATGACTCTTTTTAATAAAAAAGTTTGTTTCCTCTGTTGAATTGTCTTGAAACACTTTGGAACATTGGCTGGCTCAGGAACATTGCAGCATGTTGATCTGCTCTATAGGGAGGTTTCAACATGTCCTGTAGAAGTTAACCCATCTATGTTAGATGCTCATACTTAAGCAAACACATATTGAAACCTGTAGTCTGTATGGCAACAGGTCCTTCTCTAGCCATGAATCTCTCAAGAAAATTAATAAACCCTTTTATTACAGTGGAGAAGGTGCTGATAGTTCACTGATACACTCAAGAAGAAGTAGTTACCTCCAAGAAAAAAGAAAAACATGACTGGATGACATGACATTGTAAATGCTAGCAACTGCCTGAAGCCACATTTTCATTATCACTCCAACCATCATTACTCTTGGTGAACCTGCAAAAGCATTAGCAGTGGCAAGAAAAAACACAGAAAGAAAGCACAGCCTAATCCAACTTAAGTTTTATAATCTGAGAAAATGTGCAAGGCAAAAAAGTATGATGAAGCATTTCACTCAGCCATTAAAAGGACAGAGTAAAAACTGTAGGTAACATCCTAACTATGGACACAAACATTTGATAATGAGAGAAGAGACTGTAAAACATGACTGTGAGTACTGAGTGTAGCAGAAGGTTCTGGCACTGCTGGGAGCTGATAATCACAGAGATTCCTTGCAACCCTTAAATTCAAGAAACCATGACCAATACTTCACAATGCGCTTCAGTTTTGGTATATCTCTACTGAAAGTAAAGCTGTATATCGAAAAAACCCCATCCTCCAGTTTACTGACATTCTGCCCAAGCAAATAGCACAATACTTTCTTTTACTGTGCAATACCTTCATATGAGCTATTTACTAAAAGGCTTTAGAATGGATTTAATAATAAAAATGACTAAGTTAAATATTACTACAAGCAGAGAAAGAAAATGGGCAAGGCAGAAAAAGGTTTTTAGAGGACAACTGCAAGCAGACAGAAAGTGATAGAGTAATATTGTTCTTATAAAGCTGGAAATAGAGAAAACGGATTTCTCACCTGAAGTGAAAAGAAAGGTACAAAACCACACCAGCTGCTTGGAGGAAGTTAAGTGGATATGGAAGTTCTAAAATGAATGGTCAACTACTTAAAGAAAAATTAGTCAGGGTGGTGTGCAAAAGCATAAGTTTGCATCACACAGGGGCAAGATATAATCAACTTAGATTCACACATCCCATTCCTTGAGGCATGTGTCAGAAGTATGTAAATCTGGTATGCTGGTCTCTATTCTGATGGTTACATTTTCAGCCCAAGGCCACAAACTTCTTAACAGCGCAGAAGCTTGGCCAAAGGAGATAACCTCACTGTTTGAAAGGAAAAGCATGAAAACATAACTACGTTTCTTTTGCCTTCTCTTTCCAGAGCATGGAGAACTGGGAGTTTAACTGGCAGCAGAGTTTCTGCCTCACTAGAACACTGTAGAGATTCACTATCACCAAAGAAAGGACAGTGATTCTGAATAAATCTGAACAGAGTGCCATAGGTGATGGACCTGAACTGGAGAAACTACATGAAGTCCACAGCTATTGTTTGAGTTCCAGTAGGATGGAGATACCATAGATCCTACCTGTATAATGTCACACCTAGGGACTGACTTTTTGAAAGTAAAAGCTAGTATCATGAGGTAGGAGCACTTAAATACAGTCTCTTTAAATTGTTTCTACAAATTAATTTTGCAGTCCTGCTGGGGCTTTTTCCATATCCTTGTCCTCATCAATGCTCTTCAAACCAGTAACTTCAAGATTTTGTTTCAAATCTGTGGTTATCTCCTACTTCCCTCTGGAAGATACTGTTGTCCCAGTCTTCTGGGTACTGTCTGCAATGCAATGTACCACTGTGGGCATGCTGCTATACTTCCAGGCCATGAAAGCTGCATACACCACTCGGCTGACCTGGCAGATCTCATGCCAATGCACTATTTGCAGTAAAGATGTACAGTCTTCAGTGAAATTATCTAGCAGGTCTCAGTAAGGTGTGTAATTGAAAACTGAACTACTTTCTGAAGGCAGTCTGGATTGAGATACTAATTTGGAATGAAACCACTGTGTCCAATGTGGAAGTCCTAAGACAGACGACTTTCCTTAGAAAGATGACCAACTTCTTTTTCTTTATTTTAAGGCTTACATATTTTTTAGTTCTTTTCATTGTAAGAGAGACCATCTGGTTCAAATACCCCTACTGACTGTGGCTTTATGGTTTTACCTCTCTTTTTTCCTGTGGAAGTTTTCAGCTCTTCATTTGAATTACCTTTTACAAGCATTTATGCAAGAAGTTTAAGTGAAGATATTTTCTAGTATGAAGTCAATGAATTGATTCCTAGGCACTTACAAACAATGGATACATACAGTTCCCAGCACTTCTATAAAACAAAGGTGTTTACTTTTCTGTTGATTATTTTCTGCTTAACTGCATTCAAATGAATCCATTAAAAACGTGACTGCTTCACAGTAAGATGATCTTCAGCAAAAACAAACAACTGCTGTTTCCAGTTCTCCTCATGGCCTTTAAAAACTACAGTCATCCGCACACTGCATTTCAGGCAATTTATAGATGCTAAGTCTGGTCTTGATTTGTTAATTTATTGTTTCAAATGTAGCTCCTCCTGCTCGGAAAAAAATGTTTTCCTACTTCATTACTTATTTATTGTTCCCTAACCAACCTTCAGACCTTTCAGAGTCCCATCAAAACACCAGTGGGTCACCTCAGACTTCAGCCAGTCTTTCTGCCTTTTGGCTTCAGCTGGAATGGTATATCCATTCTGATTCTCCATGTCCACAAGTAAGCAAAACTCACTGTATTAACAGAGTGGTAGAATAAACCAATAAACTTCCATAAACTAGCATACTGCTCCTGAACTGCACTATGGCTTTGATCCCTGCCTCACGTTAAGAATTAAAACATTCTCTTTAAATTTACTTGCCCTATATAGGACCTGCACGAGTAGTTTGCAAGTGATAACTAAATATTGTAGGTATTACTTACATACATAGATAAGACAGGATTGGAGAGCCAGGATAATACAGATCATGGCAAGGAGGACCAGCAGGTTATAACAACTTAAATGGCAGGTATTTTGTCAGGCAGATATGAGAGGCATCAAAACTTTTTCTAGCTTCACCACCACTGGTTCTTAAGGACTGCAGAGAGTTCTCTAGGGTCTGGACTAAATGATGCAGTAGACAACTTCTACAGCTGTTTGATCGGTTCTGGCTGATTCTTCTTTATTTGTTCCCTTTCCTAATAGCCCACAGAGCCATCCTCTGAAACAGTGCAAGTGTAAAGACTGAAAAGATCAAACTCCAATACAAGCTTGAAATTTTATCTGTGGAAACTGCTTTCATGTGCTACTTCTGTGGTGACATTTATAATGCAATGTTTGTAACAATGCAATTTCATCATCTTATAAATATCAATTTACCATTAAGAGAGGAAGGAAAGAACATCAACAAAAAAAAACAAATGCAAACTTACCACCTTTTCTGCTTTATTTTAATAGAACTAGTCTTGTTCAGATAAGCCTGTCTATCTCTTACAACAACAACAGTTTATAGTTTAAACTGTGAAAGTGTGTGTGTGTGTGTGTGTGCTGCAATTATGGTGCCTGCTAACAATTTCATACTGCCACATTGCACATATGGCTTCCAAGCTAGCTTTATCTGAATCTTTGTGAATCTATTCTCCGTGCTATTAAACTGAGCACATTCCACATCGTTCAAAAGTAATTACACTTTTGTCTAGAGTGTAGGAGACTGCTCTCCCCAAACAATGAAATTCTCATTATTAGAGCTGGCACAATAACGGCACTGGTGTTCACAACACTGCGCATTGTACCATCACAATAACTTATCCTAAGCTTGATGCACAAAGGTACACTGGAAATTAAAATTTCTGTAAAACCACTGTGGTTTTGTTGCTTTTTTGGGGTTTTTTTTGTTTTGTTTTTTTTTTGTTAATAGGCATTCTTTGGCTCCATATAATTAGAGTCCTATTTGACTTTTTAAAAAGCTATATGCATTCAGATTTCCATTCTCTCTGCAACTTCTATATAGCAGCTAAGTGCTCTAGCTGCCTGTTTTTCCAATCCAATGCACATACTGATAAAACCAGACCAATAGGTGAAATACAGGCCAAAATGTATGTGATAAGAGAATTCAAACGCAGCATTAAATGACCTTTTATTTTGGAAACATGGAGGAAAAACAGGAAGCAATGAGTTGGTAAGCTCTTTGACCACCAGTAGTGCTGTTCTTCATATGACCAAAATGTCTTAATATTATTCCCAAATTACAGAGAAATAACTTCATTAACCACAGAAACGAAACATTTTTTTTTAGTGTGAAGCAATAAAGCTACTTAATGGAACACTGTAATATTTCCTATCAATTAAAGCACTGCTGAAAATGAATTCTAAATCCCACTGGAAGTCCAGGGCAAATATGGGCTAAACCTGCACCTTACCAGTTTGATCTTTTAGTCAGAGCTTCCTTTTTTTTTACTTCTCTCTCCCCCCCAGATCATCATTCCAGTATTTGATTGATATTTTACAGTTAAGAAGAATGGCCGAACTTGATCACAGTATACCATGCCCGTAGAATATTACAATCAGTGCTTTTAGCCTTGACATCTTGTTTTCAGAAATTAACAGACAGACACCACTGGTGAAATCAGTAGTCTTGAGAAGTAAAAAAAGCAACATGGTAAGGCAGACAAACAGAAACAAATTATATAAACCCTCATAACTTGCATGAACTAAAACTATCTGTGCTGTGCAAATACTGTAGCCTGAATAGGTTTCTTCAAAAGAAGTACTGACTGATACTGTAATTCCTCAAATGTTTCCCTGCTAAGCTCAGAGACTGCTATAAATGTCCTAAGGGGACTCTTGGATATATTTTAGGTCAAATAATTTGTCTTGTATTTTCTACTGAGCCTTTGATTTAAGTCTAATATATTGTTTCGTTTTTTTATCAATGCAAGAGCTTTCCTACTTACAAGAAGCATCTAGTTTCTTCTATCAAGAGGAAGACAGTTTGGGGTAGAGTTGTTCCTGCCTTTACAGAACCACAGAAGGGTTGGGGTTGGAAGGACCTCTGGAGGTCACCTAGTCCGACCCCTGATCAAGCAGGGCCACCTAGTCAGTTGCCCAGGACTGTGTACAGATGGCTTTTGAGCATCTCCAAGAAGGAAGACTCCACAACCTCCCTGGGCAACCTGTTCTATGGTCAGTCATCCCCACAGCAAAAAGTATTTCCTCATGCTCAGATGGAGCCTCCTGCATTTTCAGTTTGCGTCCCCCTGTACTAACCTTTCTCTGGCTTCAGTTCCAGCATTCTCAGAAATACCCTGTTCATTTTGATAAGAAGTTGGGTTTTGTAGTTTTTTGCCAATTTTTGGTTAGGTTTTAAGATTTCTTTCTAGGGATTTTGCCCTCCTTTAAAAAAAAGCAAATTACCCAGCATTCTGAGCAGTGTCTGTAAGTTGGCAGCTGTTACAACTTGGTAAAGTGGAACAGGGTAAATTTTCAGAAGTCTCAGTTGGATAAACTGTTGAGTTATCACTCTAATGCTATCAGCCCTTTGCCTTAAGGATCCTACGATGTCCCAGCTGGTCAGACTTGTAAAAGAAAACACAGCTGGAAGTAAACTATGAAACAGAGGGCCAATTAGCAGCTAGGAAAGTGAGGCCAAGAAATTGATTCTCAAGGTTGAAACTGTTTTCCTAACTGCTCCTTCATGACCCAGTGCTGAAAGGCAGAATATGAAGAGGCAAGAATGGCTATGGCAACAAGAGGAATTCAGCTACACAGCCTACCGATAAGACAAAGCTGTGTAATTCTGTAGCTTTTACAGATCCCTTGGCTGTGGCTTTCTTCTGCTGAGACTGTTCCCTAAACCAAATGGGTGTTGCAAATGTAGCTAACACAGAAAGATTTCTCTGTACCTACACTGTGTGTACCTAAGAATCCCTTTGAAGAAGAGCCTTAGCCAACAATCACGCACAAAGCAGGATGGTTTAGAGGAATGAAGCGGAGTGATGCACTACATGATTTTGGACTGACTACATCTGATCCCATCTTACCGGACATCAGAGAGATCTATAAAGGTGTACCCTGCAAAGGACAGCATGTGGCTGCAAAATGAGAACTCCATAGTGACTTGCAGACTTGGTCAGTAGGTGTAGTAGCACAGTTGACAAGCTATTAAGAAGTGTGAAGCACACTGCTAGAGCTTTATCAATAAAACTATTGGACCACAGTGTATGGTGGTGTATGCACATGTGCATATGCCTGGATTTGCTTCCCAGACACTACAACATAGCAGAGCATGTCAATCCAAACACAATAAAAAATGATCTCTGTAATGCTACCAAAGTGAATACCCTTTGGGAATGATTTCTGTAACTGCCGCTTACTCAAACTGAAGTCATCTAAAAGTTATCCAAGCACCAGGTTCAGTTACCTCTCTCTTATAACTACATATCACAACAACAGAGGGAGTGATTATATATATATTACTCATTTACACTGATCACTTCCATCTTTCTGGAGACAGGCAGGCTAAGGTCCTTTCTCACCTACTTGGACAATGATTTTTACAAGACACTCCCCACTAAAAGAAAGATATTACCAAAATGTCACATTCGTATAAACTGGCAATTTTCTTAAATATGGATGAATATAAAACCACTCCCTACAACCCCCAAGCACACTTTGGATAAGCCTACACCATCTCACTACTACAGCAAAGTGTCTAAACCACGCAGTAATTCAGTATCTTGTATTAAAAAGAGACAGAACACACTGTTTTGACTTCACATTAAATACAGCCTTCATAGCAACAAGTCAAACTAGATGATCAGATAATCTTCTTGGTCTTAAAAACTATGAACAAATAAAGAAGTTAGCTAAAATCAGTTAAAGAGCGGTTAAGTCATTTCAGTGAGGTACAATTAAAATACTCCTGCTGGTCTCCTTAGAAGACAACAAAGTTTTATTTCATTAGGGTCTGATTCTATACTCCTAGTGTCATTACAAGTTTATCTATTGACTTAAATGCTGTCAGGAACAATCCTTTATTTTCAGTACATTCTCTCAGAAAAGGCCAAAATACATCAAAGCTCATACACCAGTTACATTACCTAACTTTCCATTGGCTGGAACTGTATATTAATGAATTTCATCTCCATAAAACATATGATAAAGGATGAGAAGTAACCAAGCTAGTAGAAGATAATGATGTGTCTGCCTGCGAGTAATTTTTTCAACAATGTTCCTTCTTCGTTTAGAGTTGCAATAACAAAAGTAAAATTAAAATATTCTAAACCACTGTTTGAACTTAAGCATTAGACCAAAAAAGAAGAAAAATGCATCAGGATCAGTGAGGTATTTTGTCTAGGAGAGTGACTACCCAGTGACTTAGTCCTATGAGAAATCATAATCCCTAAGGCTTTTTACTTAGGGCTTGTTACATATGCGTAAGGAGCTCTAAGGGCTTAAATACCAATATGGAGCTGTTGCAGGCTTTTATGAGAATACACTACCACCTATTTTGCAATGCCTTTTTAAAAGCCTTCAAATATGCAGGTCCATTCATTATCTTCACTTAAAGTGAAATTGTCAAGTGCCTTTGTCAAAGTGGGACTAACAGAAAAGTTACAGTCTATTCGTAAACAGGCAAAAGCTGAGTGTGTTCACACTAGAAAGTTCTGTCGAAGTGCCTAAGTCCTGGGGTTTCAATGCCTCTCCCTGCACTTTCCCACCTTTTTAAGAATGTATCACAGTACTCTGCATGAAGGGCCCAAGAACATCAGGTTATCATAGTGACACTAGCAAAGAACATGGCATTGCTTTTTCCTCGATTATCTGCTTTCAAATAAAGCCAGTTCTGGTCTTTCAGTGGGCTGCTAAACGAAATGAATTAAGTGCACAGTGTCATTTGCAAAGTACACAAAAAGGTGGGAATTCACAAGTGAAAAGGTGGAAAGCTACCCTAATTCCATAAGCACAGCAAATGTACTTGTAGGTATCTGTGGCATGTGAAATACACATCAGACATGAATTTTTAAAATAAGCAAAATCCAAAGTTGCCTTTTTTACCCTTTATACAGACTTCCATGCCTTAACTATTGCATAAACTTGGCATTGGGGTGATAGTTCAGACACCATGCCAAACATGACTCTCACTTATAGCGTTCCAAAATCATTTACTGTTTGCTGAACACATACACTTCAAATCCACATCGCTGCAGCTAAAAAAATCTTAGCACCCTAAATGCCAGTAGGCAAAGGTGAGGAAAAGCAGGGTTTGCACTGTGAGTGATTTAGCGTTTGTAGTGAAGGGTAAAGGCAGTCCAGCTAGGTCAAAACTTTCACATTATTGTAGTGTGTTCTGTGTAACTGTGCATTGTATACTCTATAAAGTACAGATCTTGATGCCAAAGTACTGTAGAGGCAGAATTCAAAGAATGGATGTAAGCACAATAGACCATTAGCAAACCTACCATTGTGTTGTGCTGAGAAGTGGGAGTCCTATGGCCACAGTTCTCTTGCGTCAGCAGAGAAACTGGCTGAAATTCCTCAGAGTGAGGCTTGTTGGGAAAACTCACATGCAAGGGAAGGTGAAAGGCTGGGAGCCCGTCACTCTCCTCTTCTCCCACTTTCTGTCTGCTTGTCACCATGGCTACCTCTCCATCTGCTTCCCCATACGGAGAGGCTGGTCGCTTGGAAGACATCCTGGAAGGAACAAAAGAGGAGAAAATAATGAAACCTCCAAATAAATCCTTAATGCCGTCATTGTGTGGTTAGGGGCCATTGTAACAGAAATGCCTTTTTTGTGCTGGCAGAGAGCAGGAAACCATCCAAATACCACTGCAAAGCATACACAATTGGGAACAATGGCCAAGCAGGTAGCAACAGAACAGTGGCTTGTTTGTTGTGAGAATAATACACTAATATAGCACTCTTTTGTATTCTGGCTTCTTAAACATGAAAATTCACCTAAGAAGACTGTATAATGAAATGCAATTCCTTTAAAAAATACCCATCTGGTTTTGCATTTGCAAGAGACTCTAAGAAGACAGAATGTCTCCCAATACAAGCTACTGTCAACTTAGCTTTTAGGGAATAAACATCAGCATGTATGCAACCATAACTGATGAAAACAAGAAAAAATGAAAAGAAAGAGAAAGAGAAAGAGAAAGAGAAAGAGAAAGAGAAAGAGAAGAGAAGAGAAGAGAAGAGAAGAGAAGAGAAGAGAAGAGAAGAGAAGAGAAGAGAAGAGAAGAGAAGAGA